>JAXIVJ010009037.1:0-52843 GCA_036785665.1 Chirona hameri
TGTACCGGGGCTCGGTGACATCAGGGTATGACGTCTGTGGCTATACCGGGGCTCGGTGACATCAGGGTATGACGTCTGTGGCTGTACCGGGGCTCGGTGACATCAGGGTATGACGTCTGTGGCTGTACCGGGGCAGGGTGACATCAGGGTATGACGTCTGTGGCTGTACCGGGGCTCGGTGACATCAGGGTATGACGTCTGTGGCTGTACCGGGGCTCGGTGACATCAGGGTATGACGTCTGTGGCTGTACCGGGGCTCGGTGACATCAGGGTATGACGTCTGTGGCTGTACCGGGGCTCGGTGACATCAGGGTATGACGTCTGTGGCTGTACCTGTACCCCGGAAACAGATGGGATACTGCTGATACGATTGTCCGGTTTTGGTCACGGTGAACATAGGTTAAATAGCATCCTAATAATTCAGTCCTATGATATGATCGTGCCGACCAATGTTCACGGAATAAATAGTGTTGGCAGTTTTGCAAGAATTGAAATGATGGGCACATTCTTGGCTATTCACCAGAATGATGGGTGGTTGCGCAGCGGACCCGCGAAAGGCCGATACGGTTGACGACAACGGCTAGCTAAATATCGCTAATAATCCGAACAAATACCCGAGTTATACCTCGACATAATATTCCGAAAGCCGCTCCTGTCACGCAATGCTTTTTTCCAACAAAATAACGACTGGATGCTATAATCAATGTTATTGTTTGTACGCGGTACCCGTATTGGCATTTGCAGCTTGATCCAAATCAGGGCAAGATTAACAAAGTTCATGCATTAATTTCGGTAATGGTAGTTGAGCAGCCACTTTCCATCACTAGACAAATCGAGTTTTAAACTGTTTCAGTTTGAGTGTACTTTCAACTAGATGGGTTTGTAATTGTTCTTCCGTTAAGATCGTAAAATGTGATTTAAAAGCAGTGCGTACTTTAACAGACGTTATGTGTAGCATTCCTCTTCTAAATGCATATTAATTTGAAGGGACCGTATGGTACAGTATAAAATTTGTGTAGAATAATCATCTAAATATATAAATCAATAGATGAATTGGCTTGTTTAATGATGATATGCTAGCAATTGTATCGATACTCCAGTAGTGGAAAGTTCTTTGGGATCTATCGATAGCTTGGGGTGTGCCAGACCCGTCTTGGGGTCTTCAAATATCTAAGCAACTACATAGAGCGAACTGGGGGATATGAAAGGCATGGTTCGATTCCGAAAAATATGTTTTTTACCCCATATGAAAACCCCAAAAAACGATCGTAGACACACTTTTTTAATTGAAGGCTTACAATCAACTAATATAATTCAAGTATTTCGACTAATCTCATTTAGTACGGCTTTTCTTAATGCGAATCGGCATATGTTCAACTGAACGTAACATAGGGCAAGTCATATCGTCAGGCACATTCGAATTTAGACACCCTTTTAACACTTCCACACATTTCATTAAATCAGAATATCATCTGTTCATATTTGAACGGCGTGAATGGACATCGGCAGGGGCATTCAATATCGACATGGCCATTCAGTTGCGTTACATTGCATTTTGTTTTCCAATTATTAATTAATTTAGACTATGTAAAATTTATTTCGTTGGTGGTAAAAATATTATCTTTATTTCAAACAGATGCATATGAATTAACCCGAAAGTAAAAACGAATTACTTGTTGCTTTGAGTCATTCTGTAAAGACATTATATTGATCAGTGGCGTCTCATAGGCAGCAAATCCTTCACTATCCTTGCCTGTTCCCGGCACACAAAGTGACCTCAAGTCAGGTCAACATTTCTACGCTATTCAGCGTCAAGATGCCGAGACGTCACCGTGCTGTTTGTGCGGAGGATCGCGAGCGCAATATGCACTCGAGTTTCTGCAACGTGATCAAATAAGTATCTCGAAAAGTCTGGTGCAAAACCGATTAAATTAGCGGCGCATATTGCGAACCTACACGGAATGGACAAAACATAATTAAAACTTTCTAAATTTCAATTTTGCTGTCAACGAAACTGAATGACGCTTGCTTAAGTCAACTAAAACTTGCCTATATCTGACGAACGCTGTCATCTCCATTGCATATCGTCCAAAAACAGTCGGCATAAATTAGATCTGCCGAGTTGAGCTGAACAGACGCCGGCTCGCATTAAGAAAAGGGTACTACCTTCTAATGGTAGTCAATACCATGATCAAATTCAACTTTGTGTTTTCTTACGAATACGAATACACTTTTCCAGCATCCTGCTTTCTAGGCCGTTGATCACTGGAGTTGTTTGTGTGCGCTTTTGTGCTGTCTATTTGTCTGTGACGCGCTATTATTGTCTCTTGTTATTGATGTTGAAATATCTATTTATTTGCTTAGTTATTAAACGTCGTGGACTCATTCCTCCCAGGTGTGGCTATTACAGAGCCAGTGTCATAAAATAAAGTAACGTAGGTCCACTAGTCTCATGCAGCCAGGCATACATACAAACATTCCTACGCACATACACAGCCTCACGGATGTATCGTTACGAAGTATCGTTATACGTGATTGTGGTATTGTACTGTATCGTCACGAAGCACGCGCCGCTATCGGCCAGCCATCCACCGCTGCAGTACATGGCTACGCAGCCCCTTCTTGCATGACGTATGTGTTGTGGTAGTGCTACAAGCTGCCACGGTGGAGTAAAGGAATCGCCCCTCTCTGATTCCGATCTGATCACTTCATTCTGGAACATGAAACATGTCACATTGTCGTGTAGAGCGCTGGTGCACATGGCGTCTAGGTATGCTTGCTATATAGCGACTCGGGCTGCGAAGTGACCAGGACGCGTGTTAAACGGGTCAGCGCGCGGAACTGTACGGGTTGTGGGCACTGCGCTTAAATGGAATGTTTCACCTTTGTATTAGTTTTAAACTGAGATAGCCATTATCTTGGGTCGTTATTGAAATGTATAAATTACTAAGGTCATTTGCCCCAAAACTTCACCGTTTTTAAGCAATTTAATTTACCATTTGCATAATGACCCCAGGCTGGTGCTGCCGCTGATTGGCTGACAGCCACTTTTCCAGCCAATCCCACTTTGTCAGCCAATCAGCGGCGGTCGCCGCTGATTGGCTGACGAATAATGACGTCATTCGCCAAAATCTAAAAACTTGATTTGTATAAAGTTAAGTGACTTTTCGAGTGAAAAAATATCACCATCGTTTTCAGCAGCACTTACTTCATATTCTCTACTACAACCAGCGTATATTTGACAACTTTCAGAAAGGTGAAACATTCCCTTTAAAGGAAATAGTTCACCTTCGGAAAATTTTCAGAACACGATTGTATTATATTTTTAATACAGTTTCTTTTTTTCTTTTCAAAAATGGTCCTACATCGCGCAAATTCAGGATAGAAGGTCGTAAATTAGTAATGTTATGGTGTGCGTTATTGGTCTGCGCATGCTCAGACCAGTGCTGACACTCTCCGACGGTACGGTATATCATATGTGCGCCGCATTCCTTCGCCAAAAAGTCAAATATCTTCGGCTGGAGAGTCTTTTCAGCCAAGAAAAGTTGCAGATAAGGATTTCTCAACACGGGCTACAAAACTGCTATTTCAGTTCAAAATCCCATGTTGAAGGTGAACTATTTCCTTTAAGGTCACGTACATCGCTGACATGGTCAAATTTCGACGCACCGATATTACACGCGCTGCAAATAGGATGACTTAAAAATTGTCTATGGCTGCTAAAATAAAGCCAGTATAACCAATGAAATAAGAAGGCTGGTACTGGGGAGCAAAATGATGTTGTTCGAATAAATAAATGCGGTAACTGTCTTTGCGACCGGTCCATTGATAAGATTCGCAAATCAGACGGCGTTTATTGGAAATATTGTGAAAAGGTTGCATTGGTTGTTTAACGTTAGCCTTAAATCGGCCGCACACTAGGCCATTCGGCCGCGACGTCGCCGCGACTTTCTGCGGCGGAAAGTCGCGGCGACATCGCGACAATTTCGCCCCTCCAGCCTACAGGCAGTCTCTCCCTACTCGATATATTTTATGGTAATTTTTCCACGAAATATACATTAACAACCACGAAACTTGCACATTATAAATGTCACAGCGGCAAGAACGTGCTGTGCATAAGTCGTTCCACTATCTCTTGCATAGTTCAGCGATTCCGTTTCGGAAAAGCTGAGCATGCTCAGCTTTTTCCGCCTCGAAACGCTGGCGAAACGCGCCTCCGCCGGCCGAATGAAGTGCGTTCAGAGACGCGATTTGCGAATTTCGGCCGTCGCACTGGCGGAAAATCGCGGCAACTTCGCGGAAAAACGCGGCGACATCGCGGCCGAATGGCCTAGTGTGCGGCCGTCTTTAATCTACGTTGTGCTTGAGGAAAGGGTATATATCATCTTCGTTTGTAAAATTATTTTTTGCTGACCTCTCCTTGAGATGAAGTAAAAAAGTTTTCGAATTTGAACATAGGGCTTTAAAAAGCGAAAGGACAAATTTTCGATCACGGATCTTTATCAAGTCAACTCACAAAAAAAAACAGACAAACATCTCAACTCGACCGACACCTGAAAATACAATTTTCACAGCACATGCATTTCATTTCGACAAATTTACTTGACCTGTCATCTAATAATAAGTAATAACATAACTCCCATAGTACCGAAAAAGATGATTTAGTAAAGGCAAAACAAGATAAGAAACTTTCGGCTTGCGCCTTCATCAGCCAAGAAAGCTGATGAAGTCAAGCTTCTGATGAAGGCGCAAGCCGATCAGAAAGCTGATAAAGGCGCAAGAAAGCTGATGGAGGCGCAAGCCGAAAGCCGATGAAGGCGCAAGCCGAAAGCTGATGAAGGCGCAAGCCGAAAGCTGCTGAAGGCGCAAGCCGAAAGCTTCTTATCTTGTCTTTTCTGTACTAAATCATCTTTTTCGGCACTATGAGAGTTAGGTTATTACTTATTATTATGATTATGTCTCTCAAAAGTGGTAAAACCATTCAAGATGACCTGTCATCTGTTTGAATATAGCATATTCTGAGGCACGATGATGTCACAGCTCTATAATCTGAAGGACATACTGGTGTCTTACCCGGAGTGCATCAGAAGTCGGTCTCATTTGCAAAGTCATTCACTTGCTAGATCTCATTCTAGATTCACTCACTAAATCAATATCTGCAGAATGTTTTGAAAGCGATCATGATAGCTAAATTATGTCTCATCTGTAAAACCGTCTTGCGCGTCATTTCCGTGTTCGAATTTTATTAGGAGACAACTTCGCTGTCTCTGGATATTGTGTCATGCTTCAGCTAATTAGCATTCAGCTAATTAGCATAGCTTGCGATATACTCAATAAACATTATCCAGCAATTATCCAATGGAGTTATGCATGGCTTTTGAGGTGCCTGGCATAAAAAATACTCAACCAAGGTTGCGATGTTTATCATGCACCCTGCGCCATTGTACAGTATATATATATATACATATATGTCATGTTTAATTCGTTGGTGTGGCATAAACAATGCCCACTTTCAAGTGAGTATCCTGGACATGATTCTGGCGAAATCTCCCTCCATAAAGTGACCAATACGTACCGGCCGATTCGAATCCATAATTCAGCATAGCGTGTAGTGGTGAGAACGTGTTCGCTTGGTGATTGGAAGGTCCCACGCTCCATTTTCTCTCTCTTACACAACCTGAAATGGTGTATGTGTGTGTGTGTGTGTGTGTGTGTGTGTGTGTGTGTGTGTGTGTGTGTGTGTGTGTGTGTGTGTGTGTGTGTGTGTGTGTGCGTGTGTGCGTGTGTGCGTGTGTGCGTGCGTGCGTGCGTGCGTGCGTGCGTGCGTGCGTGCGTGCGTGCGTGCGTGCGTGCGTGCGTGCGTGCGTGCGTGCGTGCGTGCGTGCGTGCGTGCGTGCGTGCGTGTGTGTGTGTGTGCGTGTGCGTGCCGTTTCCTTACGCTTAAAATAAGCAGAGCGATGGGACGAGAAATTTCCAATAATGAACATGCCTAAAATAAGGAAGAGCTGTGGGACATAAAGCGACGTGGGATGCATACATTAGTATCACCTGCTGATCATCAGCTGATCTCAGCCGAAGTATCTCCCGGCACCCCGCCCACCCCGTCCCTCGCCTCTATCCAGTCTCCAGTGGTACTCACCAGATGGCGTGGCAGGTCAGCGGTCAGCGGTCAGCGGTCGGCAGTCAGCGGTCAGCAAGCGGCGGTCAGCAGCCGGCGGTCGGCGGTCAGCGGTTAGCGGTCAGCGGTCAGCGGTCAGCGGTCAGCGGTCAGCGGTCAGCGGTCGCCGGTCAGCGGTCGCCGGTCAGCAGCCGGCGGTCGGCGGTCGGCGGTCGGCGGTCGGCGGTCAGCGGTCGGCGGTCAGCGGTCGGCGGTCAGCGGTCAGCGGTCAGCAGCCGGCGGTACGGGACGGTGGCGGCATGCGTCCGGTAGCGGTTGGAAGGACGTGCTGCGCGCACGCGGGCCCCGGCGACACTGGCTGGCCGCCGCTGCCGTCTCCGCCGCCGTCCGGGGCCGACGCAGGCCGCGCTGGGCCGTCCGACTCGGACCGGGCCGCGCAGACACGGCTGCCCGCCGTCCGAGGGCCGCCACCCGGTCCCGCTCCAGATGTGTGTAGTCAGGGGCCGTGCCGGTACCGACACTGACTTCACGCAGTCCCTACTGCCATGTGTAATTACCGCGGCCCGCCGCCCGCCGCCAGCAGCCGTCTGCACACTCACCGTGAGAGGCACGTGGAACGGTGGACTTTGAGCCCGGCATTCAGTTCTGACCGTGAGCTGCTGACCCTGGAAAAGGGAACTCCGCGGCAGTTTCGGTAAAACAAACTCGCTCCAGAGCATGGGCATTTGTATTAATGATGACCGATCTTTAGCACTTAATGTAAGGTATTTGTGAGATCAGAATCACTGACTAAGCGGAGCTTGTCTTGGGGTTGTTAATATCTACCATCCGATTGAGGAAGTTTAAGGCATCGATCGAAATTAGAGGCGAAAGTTCAAGAAGGCCAAATATAGAATACGATACACAAGCTTCTGAAATCGACGGACATTTTTCGGCGCTACTGACTGCAGGACATTCCGGCTGGAGGAAGATAACGCTAAAGCAACACCAACCCATTCTATCAGGCTGGTCCTTAGGTCGTAAAAGCTTTACTAGTACAACGCAGTGGAGCTGACCTTTTTTCCAACGTCCGCTTTAGCTATCTACACGAGTTTCGAGTAGCATTCGCTGCCTCTTGCTGATCTGAGTTCATATAACCAAATCAAAATGCGCAACATTGTTTCACCAGGAATACACATTTACGCGAGCGATTCACTATGGATCGGCATGTTACTATGAGGTGACGAGCTAGCTAACTAGCTAACTAGCTAACTAGCTAACTATGAGCTAACTATGAGGTAACGAGCTAGCTAACTAGCTAACTAACTAACTATGAGCTAACTATGAGGTGACGACTGTGTGGTTCACGCCGGTATATCGACCAATAGGCGTGCGGTGGCTTTTAAATCCGCACTTTTCAAAGGTGCGGTCATGCTCAATTAGACTCAGAAGGCGACGGTGATGGGGAATAATATATTCATTTTGAGACCATGACGTTTTGTATAGGGCTTGCTTGCAGCTGGTTAGCTCGTGTGTACCCAGTCGGTAATAAGGTAGCCTTTATCGACAACTGTCCCTGGGTGGGCCCTGGCCACCTGGGCGTTGGCTGGCCGGCATGACCTGTTGTTTGACAGGCGCTAGAAATGGAGTGAAACGTTTGTGGTTAGCTGTCAAATGATTTTATTAGAGGCAGATCTACTGGAATACTTGTTAGAGTTGAATCGCGCACAAATAAATGTTCCCTATCAAATATTAAGTTCAATCTGGAAATAGGAATTTAATTTACTGGGTATATATATATGAACAAGGCTGATGGTATATTGCATACTAACTAACTATGAGCTAACTATGAGGTGACGACTGTGTGGTTCACGCCGGTATATCGACCAATATATGCATGGGCACACTCCACATGTAGGGAAATTGCGGGGCTCGAAGTGACTGTGAATGGTTTAAATGAGGAATTATATTTCATTACCTCTCAAATATTAGGTGGTACTGGCAAATCAAGAGGCGTATCAAATCTCAGAGGTAGCGTAACTCCCATTTATAATATTTAATATTTCTGAACTTCCAAAAATGTGTTGTTTCCAAAGTCGTATCTATTTTTAACCAATGAAAATAACTTTGAAGGATTCCCGGTGTCACAGCTCTCCATTAGGCGCAGCTTTCATCCCGCCAGCTGCTGGTGGTCGGTTCGGTTTCGGGTCGCTGAGTACAACCTCCTGATCAGCGAATAATAGCTAGTTCTGAAGTGATAGGAAACAAAGGGCCGGTGAACGCGACAGTGAGCTAGTGACCAAACTGACGTCGGACTTAGTCCCGTCTGCATAGCTACACGAACGGACCAGCTGAACAAAATAACTATCAACAGGGTTCGGTGTTCGTTTGTTTTTCCCAACAAACAAACACAAACACACAGTTTATGACCAGGCGTGCTCATGAACACGTGACGTCAGCTGTTGAAAATAAACTAGAGACACACAAATACCTACCTTCGATTGGTGTGGGTTTCAAAATCAAAGCTCTTGCGTTTTTAGTAGCTACACACATGGAAAAAAATGTCACGAAAATGGTCCCGGATATTAACGGTATTGGAATGTCAAATTAGTGATCACTCTCGTTCCTAGTGGTCGAGATCTCGATCAGTAGCAAAGGCCTGCAAGTGCATGTATGTCACCTATGGCTGAATATTTTCATCCTGCCCATTGAAGTTATTTGTGTTTTTGAAGTTCATTGTATGCAATGTTTGATGCTGATAAAATTAACCAATCTAATTTTGGAAGATGTGAAACCCTATAGCCCATTCAGTGTATTGAATTCATTGTCACACAAGTATATTTTATATTTTCTCATTTCACACTTAAAATTGGTCAAATTTGCTGCAAGCTTCTCGATTCGATGAAAGGTGACAGATGCACATTTGGCAAACATTGTGTGCGACAGCTTCGGCGTTTTTCTCACCTTTGCAGTCAGAAAAGATACGTTGTGTGTCTATGGGGCGGCCTATCACATTGCAGAGCTCTTAAAGTGTTCAGCTTGATGTGAACAACGAAAGGGTAAACCGGGGGATAATACGCTGCATAGCAGATCTGCGACCAAAAGGTATACCAGGGGATAATACGCTGCATAGCAGATCTGCGACCAAAAGGTATACCAGGGGATCATACGCTGCATAGCAGATCTGCGACCAAAAGGTATACCAGGGGATAATACGCTGCATAGCAGATCTGCGACCAAAAGGTATACCAGGGGATAATACGCTGCATAGCAGATCTTGGCCTCTAAACAGTGAGGAATAAAAGATGGTGCGCCACATTCACCTAAGCGAAGGCGTCCCGGTTCGATTTCTCCGTTGAAGAATACTGTACAGCATGTGAATACTGGTATTTACGTGCTGATTTACAAATTCGACATACAAAGTCTTATTTCGCCAACCATGCATGCCTGATGTATGGTTATCACACATGGAAAAGCGATTCACCAAAACTGCACACAAAGCCAATTTCCATGCATAATAATTCCCTCAATTGTGAAGATCGAAGTATATTAGCTTTCTTCCTCTTGAATCGAATGCGTCTGCATTTATGCGCTCGTGTTATCACCAGTAAGGCGCCGTAGTCGGCGATGAACGAGCAAGCGAAGTTTCTGAGATACAAACCAGTAAGGCGCCGTAGTCGGCGATGAACGAGCAAGCGCAAAGGAAATGTATGGGCAATTTCAACTCGATCGGGCAAGTAGTTTCTGAGATACAAACCAGTAAGGCGCCGTAGTCGGCGATGAACGAGCGAGCGCGAAGGAAATGAATGGGCAATTTCAACTCGATCGGGAAAGTAGTTTCTGAGATACAAACCAGTAAGGCGCCGTAGTTGGCGATGAACGAGCGAGCGCGAAGGAAATGTATGGGCAACTTCAACTCGATCGGGTAAGTAGTTTCTGAGATACAAACCAGAAAGGCGCCGTAGTCGGCGATGAACGAGCCAGCGCGAAGGAAATGTATGGGCAATTTCAACTCGATCGGGCAAGTAGTTTCTGAGATACAAACCAGTAAGGCGCCGTAGTCGGCGATGAACGAGCGAGCGCGAAGGAAATGTATGGGCAATTTCAACTCGATCGGGCAAGTAGTTTCTGAGACACAAACCAGTAAGGCGCCGTAGTCGGCGATGAACGAGCGAGCACGAAGGAAATGTATGGGCAATTTCAACTCGATCGGGCAAGTAGTTTCTGAGATACAAACCAGTAAGGGGCCGTAGTCGGCGATGAACGAGCGAGCGCGAAGGAAATGTATGGGTAATTGCAACTCGATCGGGCAAGAAGTTTCTGAGATACAAACCAGTAAGGCGCCGTAGTCGGCGATGAACGAGCGAGCGCGAAGGAAATGTATGGGCAATTTCAACTCGATCGGGTAAGTAGTTTCTGAGATACAAACCAGAAAGGCGCCGTAGTCGGCGATGAACGAGCCAGCGCGAAGGAAATGTATGGGCAATTTCAACTCGATCGGGCAAGTAGTTTCTGAGATACAAACCAGAAAGGCGCCGTAGTCGGCGATGAACGAGCGAGCGCGAAGGAAATGTATGGGCAATCTCAACTCGATCGGGCAAGTAGTTTCTGAGATACAAACCAGTAAGGCGCCGTAGTCGGCGATGAACGAGCGAGCGCGAAGGAAATGTATGGGCAATTTCAACTCGATCGGGCAAGTAGTTTCTGAGATACAAACCAGTAAGGCGCCGTAGTCAGCGATGAACGAGCGAGCGTGAAGGAAATGTATGGGTAATTGCAACTCGATCGGGCAAGTAGTTTCTGAGATACAAACCAGTAAGGCGCCGTAGTCGGCGATGAACGAGCGAGCGCGAAGGAAATGTATTGCCAATTTCAACTCGATCGGGCAAGTAGTTTCTGAGATACAAAAAAGGGTGCGCACGTGAGCACGTGCAGAGGCATCCACCTTTGACTTGTGGGAAAGTGGGGGCTGAGAGGTCCCTAACCACACACCAAATTGGAACACAATCGGCTCAGCCGTTCCAGAGATATAGAATAGGGGTGTGCACGTGCGCACGTGCAAAGCCACCCCCTGATTTGTGGAAAGGCGGCGGCTGAGAGCCACACAACCACACCACACACTAACCACACACCAAATTTGAACATAATCGGCGCAGCCGTTCCTGAGATATATAATAGGGGTGTGCACGTGCACACGTGCAGAGTCACCCCACCCCTGAGTTGTGTGAAAGTGGCGGTTGAGGGGTTCCTAACCACACACGAAATTTGCACATAATCTGCCCAGCCGTTGCGGAGTTATTGCGGGAAAATACTTATCAACACCTCTCACGTTTCACGCGCCACGCGCAGTGGTAGTCACTCACATGAGCCGGCACTGGTCTCGAACAGGATAGGTTATATGGGGCTGCTCACCAAAGAAGTCCGCTTGTCCATCGGACGTGCGGTTGCAGAGATATGAGCTTCTCAAAAGCGGTGTCACAGGCCGGGCCAGGCGGACCAGGTCGGGTCGGGCCGCTCATAATCAGATTTTTCACATTTACAACGGAAGGACGAGCGAGCGCTTCGCGCTCGCTCGTAATGATAACCTATTAAGGAATGCATTGTCAATTTTAATGACATTAATGGTGAGTAGATGGAAGCAAATGCTGGCTTTCCAGGTTTTCCCAGACGGCTGCGAATAGGTTCACAAATCCCCACCGTCCCTCCCAGGCAGCATATTTCCCAAGTGTATACAGCTGGCGGGCTTGTTTGGAAATATAAATCACTTCGGGAGACATAAGTCAGTCAAAAATATAGATATTGCTTTGCTTTTTAGGAGGCATCGTCCATACTTAGTTCTCCAATATATCTTCCGGTTTTTTTAATATGTTTTAAAAGTTTAATTTTGGTAAATTGTTCCCCAAAAAGTAGTATTTTGGGGGGAACAATTTCCCAAACTCAAACTTTTCGAACATATTCACAAATCGGAAGATATATTGGAGAACCAAGTATGGACGATGTCTCCAAAACAAATCAAAGCAATATCTATATTTGTGACTGAATTATGTCTCCCGAAGTGACTGTTATTTCCAAACACGCCCGCCAGCTGTACACACTTGGGAAACATGCTCCCCGGCACCCTCTTGGCCTTGCCATGGATAACCTAATACCTGGATGGGAAACTCCGCTCGCAACCCATGTGACGAATAAAGTGCCGCTAGATGGCAGGACTAACAATGTCGCGACGGAAGCCTGAGTTTCCTATGCAGGTATTAGCTAGATGGAAAACTCCGCTCGCAACCCCTGTGACGAATAAAGTGCCGCTAGATGGCAGGACAAAAGGTGTCGATTTATATACTTTTGGGGTGGCCTTCGCCCCCCCCCCCATGTTGAGTTCCCCCCCCCCCCCCCAATGGTACACCTCGATTGCATTCGATTGCATTTTGCTCAAAATATGGACTTTGTACGATCTGTTAAAGTTTACCTGATTTTCTTCTTCGCCAAACCCGTGTAGTGACGTCACTAAATTCGTTATACCCCTTTTTCTCGACAAAAATACTTTATTTATGCACAGAAGACGTAAAATTAGTATAGGAGAAGGTATCCACATTTTCATGTTGATATCACTATTGGTTTTTGAACTATTGGGAAAATTCGTCAGGTGGAAATATTGACCCCCCCCCCCCCCCCCCACCCCCCAGTCAATGGCAGGTTAACATTGCCGTTTTACTAAATAAGGGTTACATGTAAAGACTCGGGCCTTCTGACGGGTGTAGACCGGCCAAAAACGTCGGTTTGAGGGGCCGTCCGACAGTATTTCAAAACTCAGGAGAATTCGTCTGTTTTTGCATTATGAATTGATGAAAAAATACTGTCTTTGTGCAAGTTGCGCTAGAATTTCTTTAAAATGTGTTAATTTTCATCCGATTTCGGTAGCTTCGGTAAAGCCATGTCGCCGATAGCCAAGCCATGTCTCTTGGATCCGTCCATGTTCCTTCCCCCCTCCCAATCGTTTTGAAAAATCGACACCGCTGGGCAGGACTAACAGTAACATGTTTCGCGCCGGAAGCCTGAGTTTCCTATCCAGGTATTAGGCAATCCATGGCCTTGCCAACAAGAACAGAACCGTTTGATTGCTGGAAGTGAGTGCTTTGTAACTTCAGCGAACTCTGCAAGAGTGACTTCGGCGGCCAGCGCCTCTGTCCTGGTTAATGGATTCTCCGATATCCACGTGATGTGCAAACTTACTATGATGACAGGACATGACTTTCTGTGAAGCGGTTAAAGGGACACTCCCACCTTAACATTAGTTTTGAGTTGAGATAGCCATGTTGTGGGATTTGCATTGAAATTAAGTATGGTAGCAGTTGAAACAACCACATAGGTCTAGTCGAAAAGAAATTCGAGCATGGTCTTGACAATTGGAACGGATAAGCCCTACGTGTACTTGAATAGGGGCTTAAAGCCGATGACGTCACCTCTCTTTACCAAATGGTGATGATAGTCGACTTGTTTTAAAGTGAACCTTAGGAGATATTCGCTACGTTACAATAAAGACATAAAGACATAAAGACATAAAAGAAAAGTGCAACAAAGAGCCTCTTGGGCCCATCCGAGGTTGCACCCCACCCCACCCACACCCACACCCACCCCCCCCCCCCCCCCTCCACCAGTCTCGCCCCTTCAAATCACCTTACTCTACCTGCATAAAAGAAGGCTAATCCCACGAGTATTTATGAACTAATCCCTTCTCTGTAAAGTATTTATCTAATCCAATTTTGAAGGAAGCAAGTGTCACTGCATCAGCGACATCCCCTGGTAGCATACATATTCCAATGTCCTACAACCCTTCTACTGAAAAATGACTGTCGTAGCCTAGTCCTACTTTGTTTCATAATGAGTTTATGCTGATGACCTCTACCTCGATTTTCCCTATTGAACACAAACATACCCTTTAAATATCCAGAATGCTGACTATTTACAAATTTGAAGACTTCAATTAGATCTCCTCTTAGCCTTCTATATCTAAGTGAAAACATACCCAATTTCTTTAATCTATCTTCATAAGGTAAACTACCAAGACAATTAACCATTTTTGTTGCCCTTTTTTGAACTCTTTCTAACAACCAGCAATCTTTCTCATATGTTGGAGACCAGGCTTGTACACAATACTCCAAATGTGGTCTAACGTATGCACAATACAGTTTTGTTATTACCTTTTCACTCTTGTAGGAAACATTTCTGTTAATGGCCCCTAGCATTCTAAGTGCCTTTTTCCTAGCTTCTACAACCTGGTCTGACGCTGATAGTCTATTGTTTACCACGACACCTAAATCTCTTTCCTTTTCAATCTGCTCCATTTTCTGCCCACCCATTTCATACCTATGTTTACTGCTAACCCGTCCAGCGTGCATAATCTTACATTTACTCAAATTGAATTTCATCTGCCATGCTTCAGACCACTCAACTAGCTTGTCCAGATCTGATTGAAAAACATCCTGATCATGTTTTCCTCTAATAATCCTGACAACTTTTAGATCGTCTGCAAATTTCAAGACTTTGCTGTCTATACTGTTCTCAATTGCATTCACAAATATTATAAAAAGCAATGGGCCCAGGACTGAGCCCTGTGGAACCCCACTGAGAACCTCCTTCCATTGTGATTGGCACCCATTCAATATAACCCTTTGCTGGCGTCCTGAAAGCCACGTTTCTATCCAATCCAGAATCTTGCCCCTGATCCCATGAATTTTAACTTGCAGCCCCAGTCTTGTATGGGGGACTTTGTCAAATGCTTTACTGAAATCAAGAAAAGCTACATCTAGCTGTTTACCCTGATCAAAGCTATCTGTTGCAACATCCAAAAACTCCAGAAGATTAGTTAAACAAGAACGGCCCTTCCTAAAGCCATGCTGTGTATCCTTGATGAGTTCATTTTGCTCCAAGAATTCAACAATCTTATCTTTGATGATTGATTCAAGCACCTTGCAGACTAATGAGGTCAGACTAACTGGTCTATAGTTTTCCTCTTTACTTCTATCTCCCTTTTTATGAATAGGAACAACATTTGCTCTTTTCCAATCAAGTGGAATTTTACTATCTGCAAGTGATTTAGAAAATATTATGGCTAATGGAACCGACAACTCCCTTTCAGATTCTCTTAAAAGTCTAGCATGGATTTCATCAGGTCCTTCTGCCTTGTTAGGCCTTACTTTCTTTAGATATTCTAGAACAAGTTCACTACTTATGCCACCTAGCTCTCCTATAGTCTCCTCTGTCTCTAGCTCAGGCTGAAGTGCTGCAATACTACTCTGGTCCTCGATAGTAAAGACAGATTGAAACTGATCATTAAGCACTTCAACCATTTCACTGTCCTTGCTAACTAACACATCATCTACCTTAAATGGACCTATATTTTTGGAAACTGTACTTAACTTATAAAAACTGAAGAACTTCTTACTATCTGCATTACAATGTCTAGCTAAATCAAGTTCCTTTGCCCTTTTAGCTGCTCTGACCTTTTTCTTAACTGAATTTCTTGCATTCTGGTAGGCCTTCTGATTTATATCTAGTGAAGATCCCTTCAAAATGCCAAATGCACTTCTTTTAGCTTGTATAGCACTCCTTACTTCTGGGGTAAGCCAAACTGGATTGCCCTTGGTTCTGTTACGTTTGTGCCTGAGGGGTATATGCCGATTTTGAATTTGGCTTAATCTAGCTTTGAAAACATTCCAGGCCTCACATGCATCTAAACCTGCCAACTCAACGTTCCATTTTATCTGTGCGAGGTCATTTCTAATACCATCAAAATCAGCCCGGCTGAAGTTTGGAACCATAATAAGGTTATCTTTGGGCCTCATTTCTGATGAGATATTGAATTTAACCATATTGTGATCACTGGTTCCTAGACCTGCACAACTACTTATGTCACTAACTAGATCACTGTTGTCTGAGAATACAAGGTCTAGAATGGAGCAATGTCTGGTTGGCTCTGTTACAAACTGATGCATGAAAAGCTCCTCTTCAAAGATTTGCCTATACAACCTACACTCATTTGTTTCCTCTGCTATACTTTCGTATCCTCTTAAGTTAAAATCTCCCATAATAAGACACTGAGCCCGAAAGTTCCTACGTATTTCCTCACAAATATCTTGGTCTGTTTCAGCTTGGGAGTTCCTTGGAAGATTCCCTGGTCTGTAAAATGCACCTATCCTCAACCTTCCTCTGTTTCCTGTACCAATTTTAATGTCAAGCCAGATTGATTCTACTTCTTTTACTTTACTAGAATCATCAACTCTAGTAGTGCAGTACAAGCTATTTACATATACAAACACTCCGCCTCCCTGCCGTGATTCTCTGCAGTATGAGAACATGTTATACCCTTGTAACTCGAAATCCTGTAGCCTATCCCTATTATACCCCTCACTAACCCATGTCTCGGTTACACAAATGATATCAGGCTTTTCAAGGGCAACATAACACTCAAACTCATCAAATTTAGACCTAATACTTTGGGCATTCAACAACACACATGTGATCTTATACTTTGAGCTGACTCTACTAATTCTGAGGGAATTATGATCTACTGTCCTATTCTGACATGAACTTCTACCAATGCTTACTTCCTGATGCCCTAGTACTAGCGTCCCTGAACCCCCCTCCTACCTAGTTTCCCTGAATGACACTTCTGTAGGCATCTCCCAAAGCCCTTGCCCCCTCATCCGATAAGTGAAGCCCATCCTTCATATAGTACCTATGCCACTCATAGAACTGATCCCATAAGTCTACATAACTAAGCCCCATAGCTGAACATAAGTTCTGAACTGAGCTGTTCACAGACAGAGCTCTCGAGTACCACTCCTCACTGGCTCCACAGCGAGGGAGGATGCCAGTCACAATGACTGGTTTCCTGGACTCCTTCAACCTCTGCAGCAGGCTCCGGTACTCCGCTACTATTCTCACACTCTGCCTAGGCCCTATGTTGTTCACCCCCACCTGTATTATAACTGTCTCCGGGCTACTCCTACCAAGTTCTGCCTCAATGACAGGGCCCATATCAACTACTCTTGCCCCCGGTTTGACTATACATCTGTCCCTCTTCCCACAGAATGTTCGCCTTAAGGGCCTTACCCTTGAGTCCCCAACCACTAAATGCTGAATCTCTTCCCTGTCACTTTCAGCTGCTGACTCTAACGCACTGAACCTATTTGCTATTGTAACCTGCTGATGTTCCCTGGGGCTGTACTGCCTGACTCTACCCTGAACTTTTGTCCATCCCTCCTGATCCCCTTCCCTCTTCCTCCTCCAGATTCTGCTACCACCCTCCATTACCCAGCACCCCTCCTCATCCTTACTGTCTGTGGCCCTAGCATTACTTTCCACAATGTTGAGTCTCCAGAAACGTGACCCTCCAACACACTTCCAAACCCCAGCCGCACTATCCACCTTTGCCTTATCCTCCTCCCTTATGCCCCTATCAGAACAATGGTTTGCTAATTGTTTTTATTATTATTTAAAGCGCCAGAATTGTCTCGAAATAATTGTGCCCATACTTTGGCAGCGTAAAGGATTTATGGGTAGCTCTCTAGAGCTCAATATGACGTCATCAACCCAAATATTAAAACATAACTTTGTTATGAAATTGAGCACTGTTTGCGAGAAACAATTGTCATAATCGTGTTCAGCAGCAATTACTTCATATTTTGCACCACAAGCGGCGTACATTTGACAACTTTTGGGAAGGTGGGACAGTCCTTTTAAAGGGAATAGGTCACCTTGAAAGTTGTCTTGAAATTTGGCTATACGGGGTATTTGGAGCTGAAAAAAACGAATATGGCATTTGTTTGGACGATAGACGGATATCCGTCGAAAAATGGGCATGTTTCACTTTTGTCCTTCATGACCATAAACAACTTCATGACGATTATGAC
This sequence comes from Chirona hameri, assembly GCA_036785665.1. Lineage (NCBI taxonomy): Eukaryota > Metazoa > Arthropoda > Thecostraca > Balanomorpha > Balanidae > Chirona > Chirona hameri. The sequence continues at coordinate 18,007 of JAXIVJ010009037.1, forward strand.
GTCATGCATACGGTAGCTTGGATATGGAAACTATTGCACACAATAACGACGGACTTTAGGCATATATACGCAGGCTGGTTGTAACGTAAACAACCGTTGTGGGGACCCGAAACAAGTTTCGTGCCTGATCGGGGCACGAAACATCGTCTTCTAAAAGGGCCCTTCTAGTCCTTTGTCGAAATGGCTTAGCGTAGGGAGCTATTTTTTCACACAACACATTATTCGATCTGCTCTACAAATCTGCTATCTCAGTGCAAAACCCCATGATAAAGGTGAACTATTCCCTTTAAGTAAATACAGGCGACAGCAATGTGGGAGGACGATGATTCAAGTATTCGTTGCCGCTCTGCTGGAAGGTGATCCTGGTCCGTCGGGACCCGGGTTCGAATCAGTATTCGTCACGGGCCCACCAACCCCCAGCCCGGGCCCATGAACAACACCAAGCCCAGGCCCGGTCAAATTAATACATTTAAAGCCCAGGCCCAGCCCGGCCCGTTCAGATTAACCCTCGCCCTACGGGGTGGCTGACAGGCCCCCTGAGGTTTTTCTTGAATAACTTTTTACACATGCCGTTCATCTTGCTGAAATTTTTGGGAGCTGAGTTTAAAACAATTATACGTATGCTGTAATTTTTTAATGAAATTAGTTAAGGAGTTTGGGAGATAATCATGTTTTGATGACATGTTGGTAAAAAATTAGAATTATAAAGGAAATTGCAAACGCAACTCGCCAAAGGTACAAAATGATATTCTTTTTTTTAAATGGCAATCTCGGATTTTCACAAATTTGGGTTTTTGACTCCTAAAATAAAAATAAATAATTTTTGGGGGAAAAATCCCCACAAAATCAAAATTTTCAAAGATATTGGAAAAACCAGAATACATGTAAGATAACTGAGTATGGACAATACCCATACCAAATTTCAAAGCAATATCTTCATTTTTGACTGAGTGATGGCTCCCTAAGTGTAAGAAACTGATGACGTCATTTTTTAAAATAACTTTTTTTGACTTTTTTTACAAGATACGAACAAATAATTACATTTTCTGTATTTCTGAGCCAAAACTGGTCCAGGAACATGTCTTTTTATTTACATAAATCAATTTCTAATTTTGAGGTTTTCTGAAGAGCAAAATCGCTGTTCTGGACGTGATACATCCGAGGTCATTCACTTGACCTGGAAGTTCCCCCGTTGAAACCTAAAAATCGCATACTGTTAGATTCCTCTCATGACAGGTATATGCTGGTTCTTACCACATTGCTCTAAGTTGCTTGGTTTGGAAGTTAACAGGGGGCCTGTCAGCCCCCCCCCCCCCGTAGGGCGAAGGTGAAAAAAGCTCCCGTAGGGCGAGGGTTAACTCTATTAGTGGCAGTCTCCTGGTTACCCCCTGTTAGTGGCAGGGGGGGGGCGGATTCCGCCCCCCGGAGATCTCGAGATCTACCCGTCCGATTAAAAAAAATCAAACGGCGTTTGATACCCCTCAAGACGATCTACATTTGCAAAAAATAAATACAATATTTTTAAAAAAAATTGATAGGGGGCAACAGGGGGGCAAAAAATACAAATATTAGAGGCATTTGTGATCCAACACAGCTGTCATGTTTATCAACCGATTTTAACGCAACTAATGGCGATCAATAGAGATTGAATGGACGATTGATATATCGCGGTGACTTTTTAAAATTCAAAAATCATAGGTGTTTTCAGGTCACTAAATTTGGGGGTAAAATAAATGCCTCATAACACCGTCTTTGTTCTTCCTTTGTTTTCGATAAATGAAACGCTGCGCTATTGTGACATCGGAAATAACAGTTATAAAGCATATTTACATCCATAGGCGGTGCCAGGTTAGCGAAAAAGGGAGGCAAAATATATAAAAAATAACTTCCTCTAAACCTCCCCTTTTCAAGTCACCACCACCTCTGCCGTGCAATATTTATTATAGTTCACTAAAATCAACTAATTTGCACTTGCTTCAATCACCTATGTAACTCCATTATACTTCAGGCAGTTAGGAAGAAGCCGTGAAGTTTGCATCTCCGTATTATCGCCAAATGTCGCCGAAAAGAAACTCCCAAGATCGGTCTCTGGAACCGCCTCTGTTAAGGTTAGGAACTCAATTTTTTTAAATTCATATGAGGAATTCAATTCTAGGAAAAGTCCCTAAATTTCATATGGGTCTGCTCCAAGCCGTTCGGTAGATATCTGCGAGAAGAAAAACAAACACGAGGGGTAGACAGAATCTACCCCCCCCCCCGCCCCGCCACTAATAGGGTTAAGCATATAATTATTTTCACAAAATTTGCAATCATTATTATAGCATATTTACTTGTATACTATAAATGTGTAACCAGGGGCAGACCCAGGCAAACATTTCCGGGGGGCACATCAGACGTCAAGGGCCCTCGAGCTGAAAAGGGCCCCGAACGTTTTTGCAGGACTGAAAGGGCCTCCAGTCGGTCTGAGAGTGTATTTTCAGGTATGAGAAAGCTCTTGACAAGCCTAAGAGGCCCCTCGTCAGGCCTGAAAGAGTCTCATACCAGTCTGAGAAGGCCCTTGATAGGCCTGAGAGGGCCCTATGCGGGGGCGTCGCCGATAATTCTTGAGTGGTGGCTCGGCTGAAATGACGGAAAAAATGTAACCACATTTTTTCTGCGTTTATGCCTTTGCAGCATTTGTAATGTGGATTTTCATGTTACAGTAGGTACTTGTTATTTAGCACCGCCAAGCGGCGATTTTTGTATGGGTTTCCCTGATAAAACCCAGAAATATAGGCGATGGGCCTTGTAGATCATAAGAAGACAAAAATGTTATTCATTCAATTCAGCGTTACGACGAACCGAAGACGATGACGATGGCTTCGTTATGATGATGGCCACCAATGTGACGCCGCGAAGCGTCGTGCTAATATGAATTTTAGGTCGTGGAAAACGAAATTGTAATATTGGGACCAGCCCAGTGGAGACCAGTGGAGCCACGCCTCAGGTAACCCCTTGTCCTGGTTGCACATCTCGGTATGATTAAAAATATTGAATTGAATGTACTTTGTCATATACATTAACTAGCCTCGGATAGTAAATCACGATGACCGGTGGCAGTCAGCGCCCAATAGTACATATGATATTAATAACTATGCATATGTACCGAACTGTAACGAACAACTGGTAACAGTGGAAATGGTTTGAAAGCAGCAAGAGGCAGAACGACTTTTCCGCGCATAAATTGTCCCTGTGGATCTGGAGGAGCCTGAGGGGAGATGACTTTGGGAGCTGGTCCTGGCCTGGTCCTGGTCTGGTCCTGGCCTGGTCCCCTGGTCCCCACTATTAGCTCTTCCGGGTCCAGCAAGTTGGGCATCGCTCCAGCTTCCGCGGGTGCCGATGTCCGCGTCTTTGCGTCCTCGTCGCCTTTTTCGGAACTCAGCAGACTAGCTAAACATGCACTGGCGGATCCAGCCATCGTTTTTGTTTGGGGCGGGGGGGGGAGGGGGCAAATCGATGGGAGGCACTAGCGGGTTCAGCCTCTCTCCGTGGGGGAGCATCTTTTTGTGGCAAAAAGGTACCCCCATGTTTCTCCCTCCGCGTATTTGGGCCGGTCACCTTATTTTGGTATTCGAGCTTAAGAAATTCACTTTTCAAACTCACAATTTTTTGTGTGGACTTGTTTCCTGAAAAACAGCATTTTCCCCATTGTTTTGGTTACAAAACTCACAATTTCGGATATCAGAGATAGACATTTTTGAGGAAAATGTCATATCCTTTCTTTTGACGTTTTTTATTTGCTATTTGCTTCAAAACTCTACGATTTGTCCAACATTTATAGTTTTTCCACCAAAAAATGGCATGGCATGGCGTCATTAAAACGTCATTATCTCCCAAAATCCTACATCAATTTAATTGAAAGTTGGTGAGAAGACTTAGACTTGATGCAAGAGATAAGGTACTGAAAGTTTCACATTGATCTATCATAGTTTCTAGGTTATTTAGAAAATCCGGGAGGGGCAGATACTTCCGATAAGGTTTGAGCTAGAAGTACATATCTCAACCTAGGAACCTACCTATAGTTTGTTTTATTTTGATTGCACAATTGTCATTGGGAACTTCGTGAGAATCACACGTGAATTTTGTACACACCGCTGTCACGCGTCCCGAAAAGTTATTTTCACAAAAGCAACGCGTCATTTTTGACAATCATTTACGCCGAAATAGAGTTTAGATTGGATTGCAAATTGATACCATATGAAGTGTTCTTCCTATATGTAAAAACAAAACGTTTGTTCGAGCTTCAATTCCGACTGGCAGCTTGCTGGCCGCTATTTTCTCGTCCAGTTCAGCTTTTTTAAGCACTGATTTGATGATAAGTATAGGCATACCCAAGGGGTGGGGCCCACGGGGCAATTGCCCCCCCCCCCCCCCCCCCCTGAAGGTCCGTACGTGCCCCCTTGGCCATATATGCCCCTTTGAAAATAGGTCCCGAAGGTCCTTATTTCCAAAGATGCTCCAAGGATGAATTATTTTGTTAAGGGAAAAATGTTGAAAATATGCCCCTCTAAAAATATGGTGGGCCAAATCCGGTGATTTTTTTTTGGTGGGGTTACCTTATGCCCCCCCCCCCCCTGATCAAAAATTGCTCCCCCTGGAGTGAACCCTAGGTTTGCTACTGATGGTAAGAGCCATGTTTTCCCCCCCAAAAAAAAAATCTGTTTTTCACTGTGTATAGCTGGATTTTGACTGGTACGAAGTCAATTTTTACGATAAATTGTTCAGTTTTTTTGGAGTGCGGGGGGGGGGAGGGCAAAAGACATGTTGCCCCCCCCCCCCTTCCAGGATTTTTGGGGGCCATGGCCTGGTTGTCCCCCCTGGATCCGCCAGTGTAAACATGTATCCCGCTTGAAAGTTAATATTATATGAAGCGAGTGGGACCTGGGGCCAGCAATTACCACCAAGGAGAGCCTCTATCAGACATTTAATGGAATACATTTTCGCATTTTCCAAATTTGTATAAGCAATTGCGAAACTTGGGTCATGCTGCAAGGCGGCGCGAAATTTGCCAGTTTTAAACTGAGGATAGCTGGATTTTGACTGTTGCAAAGGCAATTTTTACGATAAATTGTTAACTTTCCCCGAAAAAGTGTGTGTATGGGGGGGTCGACCCCCAGCCTTCTGAGAGTGGGAGTCCGGACCCCCCCCCCCCCCCCCTCCTTCGGCGATGCCCCGGACCCTATGTCAGTCTTGTAGGGCCCTTGCAAGACTTGAGAGCGCCATATGCTGGTCTGGTGGACCACCGGTAGGTCTGAAAGGGCCCTTGGTCGTTCTGAAAGGGTCCTGTGCCGGTGCGAGAGCGCCCTAAGGTCGGTAAAAGAGGTCCCTTAGTCTCTTTGAGAGTGCTATCGGTGGGCCTGAGAGGGCCTTTTCTAAGTCTGAGAGGGCCATTTCCAGACTTGAATGGCCCTCCGTCCGTTTGAGAGAGCCTTTGCCAGGCCTGAGAGGGCTCCGACCAGGCCTCTGGCTCAGGCGGGCCCAAATGACTCGCCTGGTGTCCGGTATAGGGCCCTCTGTCGCCTAGTAAGGGCCCTCTCAGGCTGGCTTAGGGCCATCTGAGGCCTGGAAAGGGTCCTCTCAAACAGGCACAGGCCCATTTCAAGCCCGACAAGGGCCATCTGTGACTAATGTAGGAACCAGTCAGGACTGGGACTGGGCCTCTCAAACCAGCGTATGGTCCCTCTAAGGCTTGGTCAGGCCATCTTAAGCGGGCTGAGAGCCCTCTCAGGCCCAGCCTCGCAAGCCACCCCAGGACCCTCTCAGAACTAGCAAAGGCCCTCGCCGATAGGCGTAGGGCTGTATCAGACCTAGCGAGGGCATATTGAGACCTGACAAGGACACTCTCAGACCGACGTAGGGCCCAGACACGTATCCAGTATTTCGCCCAGGGGGGGGGGGGCGCCTCGAAAGGGCCCCCTTCCCGAGCGTTGAAAGGGCCCTATTCCCAATCATTGCAAGGGCCCAGCAGACCTTATGGCCTCCACATGGGCTCTTTAAAATTCCCAGGGGCCCTCTGGTCTGTCCAGGGGCCATCCAGCCTTCTAAGGGGCCCTTCCGACCTGGTAAGGTACTACGCTGGCTGCTTTTTCGCCCTGACGACATGCTCAGGGGTCCCTCCGACCTACCCAGGAGCCCCTTTGTGCTGGCTAGGGGCGCATTCGGCATGTTCAGGACCCTTCTGACCCACCCAGGGGCCCTTTCGGTCTGGTCAGGAGCCCCTCCGACCTGCAAAGGGGCCTTTTCAACTACATGGGGCCCTCTGGTCTGTCCAGGGGCCCTTCAGTCTTATAAGGGGCCCTTCCGACCTGGCAAGGGATTGCGCTGGCTGCTTTGTCGCTCTGCCGACATGATGCTAAGGGGCCCTCCGACTTGCCATGGGGCCTCTCCGTGCTGGCTAGGGGCCCATTCGGCATGTTCAGGGACATTTCAGACCCACCCGGGGCCCTTTTGGTCTGGTCAGAGGCCCCTCTGACCTGCACTGGGGCTCTTTCAACTTCCCAGGGGCCCTCTGGGTCTGTCCAGGGGCACTCCAGCCTGCTCAGGGACCCTTTCGACCTGGTTAGGAACTGCGCTGGCTGCTTTGTCGCCCTGCCCACATGCTCAGAGGCCCCTCCGACCTGCCTAGGGGCCCCTCTGTGCTGGCTAGGGGCCATTCGGCATGTTCAGGGCTCTTCTGACTCGCCCAGGGGCCATTTTGGTCTAGCCAGGGGCCCTCTGACCTGCACAGGGGCCATTTGAGCGTTCACGGAGCCCTCTGGTCTTTCAGAGAAGGACCTGTTGGCCATTAAGGGCCTCTGAAGTGCTCTAAACTCTCTAAAGACCACTTTGCGTGGTCTCAAGACTGTTAGAGAGCCCTGATACCGCGCTTCGCGCGGTCTCGTCGGCCCTTTTCTGCGCGCTACGCGCGCCGAAAAGGGCCCTCCTCAGATGTTGGGGGGGGGGGGGGGGGTGGGCACGTGCCCCCTGTGCCCCCTGGATCCGCCCCTATGTGTAACAATGAACCAACTATGCTAACCAAAACAGAAACACCACAGCCACATCAACAGTGTGTTGCTGTGAAAGTGAACTGCTGGCTATAATATGTTTAAGCTCTGACCTGAGCTTGTGCGCATTACTTCAACATTCTCAGCCCAGGCCCGTCCAAAGCCCGGTGATTTCCTTAAAGCTGAGGCCCGGCCCAGGCCCGACCCATGGCCCATAGGGCCAGCCCGGCCCGTGACGAACTCTTGTTCGAATCCCGGTGCCACCCGCTCTTCGAACTGCTTCCTCTGACTGGCTATGTCAGGTTTGGGGTGGGCTCCCGCACATTGCCATAGCCCCGGGAGAAGAAGGAACTCTCCTGCAAATAGGCGCAAATGTCCCGTTGGGGGTCAACGAGAATAAACTTTAAAAACTTACTTTATGTCTTCGCACGACGATACAGTCGACTGCCATTCACTTCACATGATGCTTAAAGGGAGTGTGCCTACTCACATCGCTTAGTGGGGGTTATTGACACTGGTCTATAGAACACAATTTTCTGAATTGAACCACTACATCATTTCTCCAGATTCACCCTAGTTGCTGAGATATTCAAAGACTCCAGGAATTTGCTTGGGAGCAAAAAGTTATCGGGTAGACTCCAGATGGCTTCCCACTACTAAAAGCATTGCAACTATCGATTACACTGCTAGCATATCGTTATCACCGGCCAATAGCAATTCGAACAAACAGCTCGTGTGCGCTGATAGCAGCTGCCGAACAACAGAGCCTGGGCGGCCATCATGCTTGCATGCATCATGCTTGTCTTAGGTGCGTCGTTCACGTATCAATTTGTTACCTCTGTTTACCTTCACCGTAGTGGGAATCGTTTTTTCGATATCGAAACGAAAAATAATCGAAAACAATATAAGTGAAAATTCAACTAAAGGGGCTCCAGATGTGAATTTCATCGTATCCAACCATCACAACAATAGCTACTTATCGTAGGAAAAATAATTTTGACAGTTCAAAACAGTAGGCACACTCCCTTTAATTGAAATACAAACTGAAAGGCATTTAAGATATTGCACAGCTATGACATAGCCACCATCGGGTAATCAATCAATCAATCAATCAGTGTATTAAAAACCATCCACGAGGTGGCTATTCTGGTTTCATGTCAGTGTTACAAATAATATACAAAATACGATAAAAACGAGTACACTTCACTACACTACATCGGTAAAATCACACTTCGCATAGCGGTCTTAAAACCATCCAATGAATGGGCGGCACAAGCTTGTGGTGGCAGGCGGTTCCAGACAACTGCAGCCCGATACGAAAAAGCCTTCTGAGAGGCGGTCAATCTGCACTTGTGCAGGTGGAGGCTACCTCGATCAGAGGCGCACGTCTCGCGTGTGGAAACAGCGGCACGTGGGGTGAACATAGCGCGTATCTCGGGTGGCGCTCCCTCCTCTCTGAGCGCCTTAAACACCTTTACGGCGTCGCGGCGCGCCACCAGGGTCTCGATCTTCGGCCATCCTAAAGAATTTAGAGCCTGGGTTATATGATCATGCTTTTTGAGTCCTGTGACGATACGAGCGGCAAAGTTTATCAGTTTTTGGATTTTGACCAGTTGACCCTTAGTCGCCCCTCCCCACACGCACAGGCAGTACGTGATATGTGGGAACACGTACGCCTGAATTATAATTTTAAGGGCTTCTGAGGTGAAGTAATGCCGAACTTTGTACAGAGAGACGAGGATACCGTTACATTTTTTGGAGACACTCGAGACATGCGCGTCCCATGACAGACCACGGTCCACCACGACGCCGAGGATTTTGATGCTGGTCGAGGCCTGCACCTCGGAACCATTTAATTCAAACCGAAATTTTTCCGTTTTTGCCAAATTTTTCTTTGAGCCAACAAGCATGAAAGCAGTTTTCTTCGCGTTCATTTTGAGAGAGTTGGAATAAAACCAAGACTGGAGCTCACGCAAGGTGAGCTCCAGTCTAATTTTTAGCCCGGCGAGACCAGGTCCGTCAGGGGACGCGCAGTCAACGTGCACGGTGTCGTCAGCGTAGGAGATGAGGCGGCCATGGGTCAAATATCCATATAAATCGTTTGTGAACAAAATGAACAAGACTGGACCAATAATCGAGCCCTGGGGCACACCACAAGTCACGGGACAAGTCAACCGCCCACCACGCACCATCTGCCTTCGGCCGCTCAAATAACTCCTAAACCAGTCCACGTCATTTACACCATACCATGACAATTTTGTGAGGAGGAGGCCGTGATCGACGCTGTCGAACGCCTTCGAGAGGTCCATCGTCGTTACCGACGATACAAGGCCTTCGTCGATGTTGGTGACCAGGCGCTCGACAGCGGCGAGCACGGCGTCCTCTGTTGAATGGCGAGATCTGTATGCATATTGGGATGAATGCAGAAGCCCTGTGATGTTTAAAAACTCGGTCAGTTGTGTACAAATTACTTTTTCTAAAATTTTAGACAAAACACTAAGCAAAGAAATCGGTCTATAATCGGACGGAACGGCAGGGTCACGTGACTTTGGGATGGGAACAATACATGCAGTTTTCCAGCTATCGGGGAACACTTTGGTGACGATTGACATATTTATAAGTTTTAGCAGATGTGGGCCGATAACTGGGAAACACTCGCGCACAGCCTGAAGTGGCACCTCGTCCAGACCAACAGCTCGCGACGCGCGCATACGTCGGATGCACCGGGAGAGCTCCGGAAGCGTCACCGGTCGGAAGGAGAAGCTGGCTGCGCAGACGGTGGGTGGTCTGGGCCTCTTGCTGCCGTCGATGACTGCGCTCCGCGGGTCGGTGGCGATGCGGGTTCCCACGGATGAGAAATGGCGGTTGAGCTCGTCCGCAGCCGTTTCGGCGTTCTCAGGGCTCGCCACAGATGCGCTCCCGGCCGGCGGCGAGGTTGCAACGGCAAACCTCTTGAAGGTCGGCCAGAAGCGACGGTGGCCACCAGACGCCATCTCCCCACACAGAAACTCACGCCTGCTCGAGATGAGGCGGCTCTTGACGTGATTGCGAAGTCTGGTGAAGTCTGCCCTTGCCTCTGGTGTACGCAGACACAGCCAGGTGTCGCGGGCGCTGTCCCGCTCAGCCATCAGCGCTCGCAGGGACGGGTCGTCGGTCAGCCAGGGGCAGTGCGGCTTCGTGACGCGCGTTCTTCTCGCTGGGCAGTGGTTGTCCACCACAGCGTTCCAAACAGCCATGAACTGCTGCACGCACCCGTCGACGTCAGTGGCGCCATCTACCTGACTCCAGTCCGACAGCAGCAGATCATGACAGATGGCGTTCCAGTCTACGCGTCTCCAGCCGCGCTGAGTACGCCACTGGGGGTCCCTCCGCACCCGCCCCAGGCGCGCCCTCATGATGACGGGTTGATGGTCGCTGATGACGTCAGGGAGCACCTCGATCTCAGGCGCCGGTTCTCGCATGTTGGTGATGACGTGATCTAGTGCCGACGGAGTTGGGCTGAGGTGGGTCGGGCTGGTCACCAGCTGTACCATATTCAGCTCGCTAATAATGTCGGAGTAGCGGCGTACTTGGGACGAACTGGTGTCCATCACATTAAAGTTGGTATCGCCCAGGAGAAACACGGGCCTTCCTGCGCCGGCGGACTCTCGAAGCTGCTCCTGCAGGTGCTCCAGACTGGGAGTCACCGGGCTGTCGGGCGGGCGGTATATAACGCCCACCGTAATTGGTCGACCACCCGGCCACATTGCTGATGCCCACAGGGTCTCCAGAGGTCCGTCCGCCGGCGTGGCGAGTCGCTGAAGCCGCATTTCTACCCGGTGTAGGATCGCAACACCGCCTCCGCGGCGCGTGTCACGGTCACGTCTGAGAATGGCGTAGCCTGGGAACACCAGGAATGTGTCCAGAACTTGAGGTGTGAGCCACGTCTCTGATAGACAGAGTATATCGAGTTTGTGGTCGCTTAATAGGAGGTTGATTTCATCTAGCTTGCTGCTCAAAGATCGGACGTTTAAATGACCGATGCTCATCTGGGAGCAGGGCGCTGCTGCGGGCCGAGTGATGTCACCTCCGCCCCGTCTCCGCGCGCGCTCGCTGGCGGTGTCACAGGCGCGCTCAGGTGGCGTGAGCTGCACCTGAATGAGCGCGCGGTCGTAAGACAGGCGGGGGTGCTGGCCAGGTGTCAGAGTCGGTGGTGCTGCATCACGGTACCGCCGGTCGGCGTCTCTCTCGGTGCGGTGTCGCCGCCGCTGCACCCGCTGTCCTGCGCGGACGCCCCGTCGTCTCCCTTGTCCAGTTCGAGACGTGGCGCTCCGACCCTCAGCCGCGACTGCTCGGCGGCCGACATTGGGGTGCGCCTCGCTCGGCACGGCCGCCCCGCTGGACCAGGGCCTGGCACCGTCTCTGCCCAGCAGCCAGGCCGGCTGCAGACGGGGCGGCGGCCCGACCTGACCGGGCAGCGGGCTCGGTAGAATACGGTAGACCGTGGGCGGGCGCGCTGATTGGCGGAGCCCAAGGTCATACCTCTTCCCGAAGCGGTAGAGGGCGGAGCCTCGAGCCGCGACGCCGGGCATCCGGCGCTCCTCACGGACATCAAGACGCAAACAGCGACAACAAAAATCACTGATAAAAGCCACAGATGTAAAGGTCGCGGCATAAAAGTCACTAACTCAGCTCTGTATGTCCAACACTCGATCACTGCGCACTGTCACAGCGTACGGTCACTTGGAACCGCGGAAAAACACGTAAACAAACGGAGCTCCGACTGTGGCGGCCGCCATATTCAGGCGCCACCGCACTAATAAGTAATGAGGGCATATTTGATGGCATGGTGTAATAAAATGTTCAAAAATATTTTCCTGAACAGATTAATTCCATTTCGAAACTAGGTGTACAGTATACTGTAAAATGACACTATTTTATAATGCTAGATAACCCGCGAGGTACTGGGGTATTTTCCATAACGCGACTTACGGGGGGGGGGGCTATTTCCCCTCCCCCTTGAATATCCGGAACTACTGGAACGATTTTATCAGTTCAAACGACAATCGATAGCCCTGGAAAATGTATCGAGGGAATCCTAATATAGTTGACCTCAGAGTCACCGATGACGTCACAGGTCACGTCAAAGACAAAATGTTTGACCGTGTCATAAAGGTCTCGATGGATGGAATTGTCGCGAAATTGCTATATTAAACGCATAAGCAGTCGATAAATCGGTGTGATTCGTTTGTCTGACACTTCTAAGCACCATTATAAGCTGTTGATGACCTTGGGTCAGGTCAAGGTCATCCGAGGTCACGAGGTCAAACTGCAGATTACAGTCATTAACCGTTGTAACACATGTTTATATATAGGTTTGTTTTTTGTCTAGAACGCGAAACATGACATTATAACATTGTTTATTCCATAGAAATAGAAGTAAAAAAAAAAAAACGAAAATGCATTTTTTATGCATGGTAATGCTGTGAGAGGTGGTCGATTTGTCTTTGAAAGGTCATAAGTCAGTTATTTTTGACGATATCGACTTCACTTCAAATTTGGTACACATATTCACAGGACACGTCTCGATCACATATATTCCGGTTGTTGGGATAATTCTGATTGTTTTTGCAAAAATTGTAAAAACAAAACATTGTGTTTTCGGATTTCGCAAAATGTTGAATTTCAATAGAACTCGAAAATCCGAGATAGCAGTTTGATAGCAGTTTGTCTATTATCATGACAATTTAATTTATCTTAAAAATTGTACTTTCGACAGCGTTTTCCGCAAACCCTTATTTTTCAACAAAAAACGTAGAACATGACGTCACTCTGCCGTCCTTCCCGGTTAACCCGCGAGTTACTGGGGGGCTATTTTTTGCCCCCCCCCCCCCTCCCGTTATTTTGCAATACCTCCTAAACAAACACCATTATCGTCACCAAACTTGCAGTACCTTCTCTCACATCAATTCCACACATGTTGGCAAAAGGAAAAATATGAGGCTATGATAGGTCAACCGGGAATGACGTCAGAGTGACGTCATGTTCTTCGGTTTTTGTTGCAAAATAATGGTTTGTGGAAAACGCTGTCAAAGGTATGATATTTGAGATAAACTAAATTGTTTTAAATCAAATTACTGACAATAGACCGGGCTATCAAACTGCTATCTCGGATTTGTGAGATTTTGTGAAATTCAAAATTTTGAGAAATCCAAATACTTTTTTTTTAAACAAAATTTTCAAGAAAAAATCAGATTTATCCAAAAACCGGAATATATGTGATCGAGACGTATGCGGTGAATATGTGTACCAAATTTAAAGTCGATATCTTTAAAAATGACCGAGTTATGACCTTTAAATGACAAAAATCGGCCACTTTTCACAGCATTACTATGCATAAAAACGCATTTCCATTTTTGCTTTTTACTTCTATTTATATGGGACAAACAAAGTTCTAAGGTCATTTTTCGAGTTCTAGACGAAAACAAACGCATAAACATGTGTTACAACGCCTAATGACCGTAATCTGCAGTTTGACCTCGTGACCTCGGATGACCTTGACCTGACCCAAGGTCATAAACAGCTTATAAAGGTACTTAGAATTGTCAGACACACGAATCATACCGATTTATCGACAGCTTATGCGTTTAATATCGCAATTTTGCGCGACAATTCCATCCATCGAGACCTTTTGACACGGTCAAACATTTTGTACTTGACCTGACCTGTGACGTCATCGGTGACCCCGAGGTCAACAATATTATGTTTCCCTCGATAAATTTCCCAGGGCTATCGAATGCCGTTTGAATTTTTACATTCGGTCCAGTAGTTCCGGAGATCAGAGGGGGGCTAAAAATAGCCCCCCCCCCCAGTAAGTCGCGTTATGAAATATACCCCAGTAACTCGCGGGTTAACCTATCATAACATCATCTTTTTACTTTCGCCAACATGTGTAAAATTGATGTGAGAGAGGGTACTGAAAGTTTGTTGACGATACTGGTGTTGGTTTAGGAGGTATTACAAAATAACGGGAGGGGGGGGGGACAAAATTAGCCCCCTCCTCAGTAACTCGCGGACTAATCGCGTGTTCGTAGCAGTGGGCCAAACCATCCCGAGCATTGTTCCAATAACGGCGAAATTATTATAGTACATGTGTAAAAATGTAACTTCGACACGGCCAATAAGGCACTGTATTGCCGTGTGTTAAGTCTACAGTTCAACACAAACGGGAGACAACTTCACAGGATTTCGCAACCAAATGACAAGTCGACTGACCCCGGCCCGTCGCGGGTTCATGTGCACTGTGTGGTGCCCGTCGAATCAGCAAAGGCACGGAAAACGGACGGCTGGCGACCATTGTACTTTTCTATAGCTGCTGCTCCAGTCAGAGAAGTGGCCACGGTGAGCCCGAGGATATGTTTGTGGACGCCGACGAGGTCGAGCCGTTGTTCTCAGTCGCGGGTACTCAGTTCGAGCCGTTGTTCTCAGTCGCGGATACTCAGGTCGAGCCGTTGTTCTCAGTCGCGGGTACTCAGTTCGAACCGTTGTTCTCAGTCGCGGGTACTCAGTTCGAGCCGTTGTTCTCAGTCGCTGGTACTCAGGTCAAGCCGTTGTTCTCAGTTGCGGGTACTCAGGTCGAGCCGTTGTTCTCAGTCGCGGGTACTCAGTTCGAGCCGTTGTTCTCAGTCGCGGGTACTCAGTTCGCCGACAGTCAGAGTCATAGACTAATACACACAATCCACTGCCAGCCTGTCACTGGCCTGTCACTGACATGTCACTGGCCTGTCACTGGCATGTCACTGGCCTGTCACTGGCTTGTCACTGGCATGTCACTGGCATGTCACTGGCCTGTCACTGGCTTGTCACTGGCTTGTCAGCTAGCCTGTCACTGCATGCATCATTACATTCTGCTCAGCGCCACTTGTCAAGTCATCGTGATATGCATAGAGCGTGAAGGTAGAGCGTTTCGAACGCTTTGTGTTGGTGAAGCATTACGTTGTGCCTACACGCAACAGTCCCTCTTTCCTCGATGCATACCATAGACAGCTTATTAATATGTCACTCCCCTCTGAATCTGCCACCTATATATGTTCTGTAGTATCTATGTCGTCCTTCAAACCATAATTTACCAACTTCAACCACCCATCTGTTCCTTTAGCCTCTCAGCTTCTCGCAAAATCCCGCTAAGGAAGTTTGCAAAAATATTAAAAATATAAAATAATCAGTGAACAGCGTCCTCATATTTATTGTATTTAAGGAAGCGTTGATGTATTGTAGCATGCTTCTTTTCAACGTCTTAAATCTTAGATAACAGAGAATATCCGAAGAACTGTCTAATACTTATCACTAACAGGAAGAACAAGCTTTAACATTTGCCTCTACTCACTCCAGAATAATAAGCAAACCAGGATTTGGCAATTAAACGTTGAACTTGTCTGCACTATTTGTTCCAATTTAAAGCCGTCAATAGCTTTGAGATAGTGTCGATGCTAGCTCTGAAAGCTGGTTAGATAGTCGCCGGACTGTGTTAATCAGCACCATACTGGTGGGAGGAGCTCTGAAAGCTGGTTAGACAGTCGCCGGACTGTGTTAATCAGCACCATACTGGTGGGAGGAGCTCTGAAAGCTGGTTAGACAGTCGCCGGACTGTATTAATCAGCACCATGCTGGTGGGAGGAGCTCTGAAAGCTGGTTAGACAGTCGCCGGACTGTGTTAATCAGCACCATACTGGTGAGAGGAGCTCTGAAAGCTGGTTAGACAGTCGCCGGACTGTATTAATCAGCACCATTCTGGTGGGAGGAGCTCTGAAAGCTGGTTAGACAGTCGCCGGACTGTATTAATCAGCACCATGCTGGTGGGAGGAGCTCTGAAAGCTGGTTAGACAGTCGCCGGACTGTGTTAATCAGCACCATACTGGTGGGAGGAGCTCTGAAAGCTGGTTAGACAGTCGCCGGACTGTATTAATCAGCACCATTCTGGTGGGAGGAGCTCTGAAAGCTGGTTAGACAGTCGCCGGACTGTATTAATCAGCACCATGCTGGTGGGAGGAGCTCTGAAAGCTGGTTAGACAGTCGCCGGACTGTGTTAATCAGCACCATACTGGTGGGAGGAGCTCTGAAAGCTGGTTAGATAGTCGCTGGACTGTATTAATCAGCACCATGCTGGTGGGAGGAGCTCTGAAAGCTGGTTAGATAGTCGCCGGACTGCATTAATCAGCACCATACTGGTGGGAGGAGCTCTGAAAGCTGGTTAGACAGTCGCCGGACTGTATTAATCAGCACCATGCTGGTGGGAGGAGCTCTGAAAGCTGGTTAGACAGTCGCCGGACTGTGTTAATCAGCACCATACTGGTGGGAGGAGCTCTGAAAGCTGGTTAGACAGTCGCCGGACTGTATTAATCAGCACCATTCTGGTGGGAGGAGCTCTGAAAGCTGGTTAGACAGTCGCCGGACTGTATTAATCAGCACCATGCTGGTGGGAGGAGCTCTGAAAGCTGGTTAGACAGTCGCCGGACTGTGTTAATCAGCACCATACTGGTGGGAGGAGCTCTGAAAGCTGGTTAGATAGTCGCCGGACTGTATTAATCAGCACCATTCTGGTGGGAGGAGCTCTGAAAGCTGGTTAGACAGTCGCCGGACTGTATTAATCAGCACCATACTGGTGGGAGGAGCTCTGCTAACTGGTTAGACAGTCGCCGGACTGTGTTAATCAGCACCATACTGGTGGGAGGAGCTCTGAAAGCTGGTTAGATAGTCGCCGGACTGTATTAATCAGCACCATTCTGGTGGGAGGAGCTCTGAAAGCTGGTTAGACAGTCGCCGGACTGTATTAATCAGCACCATGCTGGTGGGAGGAGCTCTGAAAGCTGGTTAGACAGTCGCCGGACTGTGTTAATCAGCACCATACTGGTGGGAGGAGCTCTGAAAGCTGGTTAGATAGTCGCCGGACTGTATTAATCAGCACCATTCTGGTGGGAGGAGCTCTGAAAGCTGGTTAGACAGTCGCCGGACTGTATTAATCAGCACCATACTGGTGGGAGGAGCTCTGCTAACTGGTTAGACAGTGACGGGACTGCATGAATCAGCACCATACTGGTGGGAGGAGCTCTGCTAACTGGTTAGATAGTCGCTGGACTGTATTAATCAGCACCATACTGGTGGGAGGAGCTCTGCTAACTGGTTAGACAGTGACGGGACTGCATGAATCAGCGCCATGCTGGTGGGAGGAGCTCTGAAAGCTGGTTAGACAGTCGCCGGACTGTGTTAATCAGCACCATACTGGTGGGAGGAGCTCTGAAAGCTGGTTAGATAGTCGCCGGACTGTGTTAATCAGCACCATACTGGTGGGAGGAGCTCTGAAAGCTGGTTAGACAGTCGCCGGACTGTATTAATCAGCACCATTCTGGTGGGAGGAGCTCTGAAAGCTGGTTAGACAGTCGCCGGACTGTATTAATCAGCACCATGCTGGTGGGAGGAGCTCTGAAAGCTGGTTAGACAGTCGCCGGACTGTGTTAATCAGCACCATTCTGGTGGGAGGAGCTCTGAAAGCTGGTTAGACAGTCGCCGGACTGTATTAATCAGCACCATTCTGGTGGGAGGAGCTCTGAAAGCTGGTTAGACAGTCGCCGGACTGCATGAATCAGCACCATACTGGTGGGAGGAGCTCTGCTAACTGGTTAGATAGTCGCCGGACTGTGTTAATCAGCACCATACTGGTGGGAGGAGCTCTGAAAGCTGGTTAGACAGTCGCCGGACTGTATTAATCAGCACCATTCTGGTGGGAGGAGCTCTGAAAGCTGGTTAGACAGTCGCCGGACTGTATTAATCAGCACCATGCTGGTGGGAGGAGCTCTGAAAGCTGGTTAGACAGTCGCCGGACTGTGTTAATCAGCACCATACTGGTGGGAGGAGCTCTGAAAGCTGGTTAGATAGTCGCTGGACTGTATTAATCAGCACCATGCTGGTGGGAGGAGATCTGAAAGCTGGTTAGATAGTCGCCGGACTGTATTAATCAGCACCATACTGGTGGGAGGAGCTCTGAAAGCTGGTTAGACAGTCGCCGGACTGTATTAATCAGCACCATGCTGGTGGGAGGAGCTCTGAAAGCTGGTTAGACAGTCGCCGGACTGTGTTAATCAGCACCATACTGGTGGGAGGAGCTCTGAAAGCTGGTTAGACAGTCGCCGGACTGTATTAATCAGCACCATTCTGGTGGGAGGAGCTCTGAAAGCTGGTTAGACAGTCGCCGGACTGTATTAATCAGCACCATGCTGGTGGGAGGAGCTCTGAAAGCTGGTTAGACAGTCGCCGGACTGTGTTAATCAGCACCATACTGGTGGGAGGAGCTCTGAAAGCTGGTTAGATAGTCGCCGGACTGTATTAATCAGCACCATTCTGGTGGGAGGAGCTCTGAAAGCTGGTTAGACAGTCGCCGGACTGTATTAATCAGCACCATACTGGTGGGAGGAGCTCTGCTAACTGGTTAGACAGTCGCCGGACTGTGTTAATCAGCACCATACTGGTGGGAGGAGCTCTGAAAGCTGGTTAGATAGTCGCCGGACTGTATTAATCAGCACCATTCTGGTGGGAGGAGCTCTGAAAGCTGGTTAGACAGTCGCCGGACTGTATTAATCAGCACCATGCTGGTGGGAGGAGCTCTGAAAGCTGGTTAGACAGTCGCCGGACTGTGTTAATCAGCACCATACTGGTGGGAGGAGCTCTGAAAGCTGGTTAGATAGTCGCCGGACTGTATTAATCAGCACCATTCTGGTGGGAGGAGCTCTGAAAGCTGGTTAGACAGTCGCCGGACTGTATTAATCAGCACCATACTGGTGGGAGGAGCTCTGCTAACTGGTTAGACAGTGACGGGACTGCATGAATCAGCACCATACTGGTGGGAGGAGCTCTGCTAACTGGTTAGATAGTCGCTGGACTGTATTAATCAGCACCATACTGGTGGGAGGAGCTCTGCTAACTGGTTAGACAGTGACGGGACTGCATGAATCAGCGCCATGCTGGTGGGAGGAGCTCTGAAAGCTGGTTAGACAGTCGCCGGACTGTGTTAATCAGCACCATACTGGTGGGAGGAGCTCTGAAAGCTGGTTAGATAGTCGCCGGACTGTATTAATCAGCACCATTCTGGTGGGAGGAGCTCTG
This sequence comes from Chirona hameri, assembly GCA_036785665.1. Taxonomy (NCBI): domain Eukaryota; kingdom Metazoa; phylum Arthropoda; class Thecostraca; order Balanomorpha; family Balanidae; genus Chirona; species Chirona hameri. The sequence continues at coordinate 37,164 of JAXIVJ010009037.1, forward strand.
AAAGCTGGTTAGACAGTCGCCGGACTGTATTAATCAGCACCATGCTGGTGGGAGGAGCTCTGAAAGCTGGTTAGACAGTCGCCGGACTGTGTTAATCAGCACCATACTGGTGGGAGGAGCTCTGAAAGCTGGTTAGATAGTCGCCGGACTGTATTAATCAGCACCATTCTGGTGGGAGGAGCTCTGAAAGCTGGTTAGACAGTCGCCGGACTGTATTAATCAGCACCATACTGGTGGGAGGAGCTCTGCTAACTGGTTAGACAGTGACGGGACTGCATGAATCAGCACCATACTGGTGGGAGGAGCTCTGCTAACTGGTTAGATAGTCGCTGGACTGTATTAATCAGCACCATACTGGTGGGAGGAGCTCTGCCAACTGGTTAGACAGTGACGGGACTGCATGAATCAGCGCCATGCTGGTGGGAGGAGCTCTGAAAGCTGGTTAGACAGTGACGGGACTGTGTTAATCAGCACCATACTGGTGGGAGGAGCTCTGCTAGCTGGTTAGACAGTGACGGGACTGCATGAATCAGCGCCATGCTGGTGGGAGGAGGTATTTGATCCCCCCCCCTTATGTTTTGTTTTCTCTCGGAAATGACGAGAAAACAGCAGAGCTTCGGCACCGTCGTTTTTGTTCACACATTATCACTGATTCTTTGCGCAACTTTTCTGATTTGTTTGCCTGAACACATCTAGGTCACGGCTCCAGGTCAGGTAAAGCGAACACACCTACACAAAAGGTTAAGGCGGCGTATCTCATGGAAAAGTGACAGAAGAATCTGCCGCTGTCGCAATCTGTCGCAGATTATTCGTTGCTCTACAAGTGTTATCGTTCTAATCTTGTTCGAAAATGGGCTACGCCTGGAAATTCACAGTAATATAATGTATCTCGAAGTTTTTTTTGCCATATACGAGGAAAAGGTCAGCGCTGGAGTAACGTTTATTTTACACCAATGTTCCTCGCACGAGTGCTCAAGAATATTGAAGAAGTGACCGATTTGCCTCAAACTTGCAGCATGCCATGAACATGGACTACAATTATGATACCTCGAAATTATGTATCTGTAACCTAAAGTCAGGTCATTTTCGTGACCTCCTTATTAACCCGCGAGTTACTGGGGTAAATTTCATAACGCGACTTACTGGGGGGGGGGCTATTTCCCCCCCCCCCCTTATCTCCGGAACTACTGGACCGAAAGTAAAAATTCAAACGGCATTCGATAGCCCTGGGAAATGTATCGAGGGAAACACAATATTGTTGACCTCAGGGTCACCCATAACGTCACAGGTCAGGTCAAGTACAAAATGTTTGACCGTGTCAAAAGGTCTCGATGGATGGAATTGTCGCGCAAAATTGCGATATTAAACGCATAAGCTGTCGATAAATCGGTATGATTCGTGTGTCTGACACTTCTAAGTACCTTTATAAGCTGTTTATGACCTTGGGTCAGGTCAAGGTCATCCGAGGTCACGAGGTCAAACTGCAGATTACGGCCATTGGGCGTTGTAACACATGTTTATGGGTTTGTTTTTCGTCTAGAACGCAAAAAATGACCTTAAAACATTGTTTGTTCCATATAAATAGAAGTAAAAAGCAAAAATGGAAATGCGTTTTTTATGCATAGTAATGCTGTGAGAAGTGGTCGATTTGGGTCATTTAAAGGTCATAACTCGGTCATTTATAAAGATATCGACTTTAAATTTGGTACACATATTCACCGCATACGTCTCGATCACATATATTCCGGTTTTTATAATTCTAATTTTTTCTTGAAAATTTTGTAAAAACAAAAACAAAAGTGTATTTGGATTTCTCAAAATTTTGAATTTAAAAAAACTCAAAAATCCGAGATAGCAGTTTGATAGCCAGGTCTATTGTGAGTAATTTGATTTAAAACCATTTAGTTTATCTCAATTATCGTACCTTTGACAGCGTTATCCGCAAACCATTATTTTGCAACAAAAACCGAAGAACATGACGTCACTCTGACGTCATTCCCGGTTGACCTATTATAGCCTCATATTTTTCCGTTTGTCAACATGTGTATAATTGATGTCGGAGAAGGTACTGCAAGTTTAGTGACGATACCGGTGTTTGTTTAGGAGTTATTGCAAAATAACGGGAGGGGGGGGGGGGGCAAAAAATAGCCCCCCCCCCCCCCCCACAGTAACTCGCGGGTTAAAAGGGAAAATAATTATTGGCAATAATATAAAAAACAATGTTAAAATAATTATGGGTACAAATGTATCATATTCCAAGGATATGCACTAGATCAAACCACTTTTTTATGATGTTATGCTAGTTCATTCTTGGTAAACCCTGGCACAATTTTGTCTCGGTGACCCCCACCAGGTAGGTATCTAAGTTGAAGTCATTTTTGAGTTCGCCAACACTTCTCGCCAACAGACTGAGACAGACACCATTGTGTTTGTCTCGTCGAGATGCGCTCGGCAAGGTGCAACACAACCTACCTGTGTCAACACCTTACCTTGACTGGAGGTCAAATTTAAGGTTTGTCCTAACTTGGTCAGTGGTTATGCTGGATTTGGTTGAACACATTTTGACGAATCAACAACAGTGACGCTAAAATTATTGTCACATTTGTATAGGGTAAAAGTGATAAACCAAACAAATCTAGCGGTGTCTGGCATTCGAAACAACCGGCTAGATATTGGACCTAGCGGCCGGCACTGCTCGATCGCATTGCCTTGGGGTCAAAATCGGAGATGATGCACCCAGTGCACGTGCAGATATTGACCCTGATTCGCCCAAAAACATTTGACATGGCCATAGTTCGTGCCCATGAACCAGCGTGCCAAATTTCAGCGCTCTGGAATGCTTTATTCGGCCGCTATGACAGAGGGGTGCAACGAAAGGTGCACCCATTGGATGTGCCGGTCTAGACTCCAATTCGGTCAAACACACTTGAAACGGCCATCATGCGTGCTGTTGTTCCAGCCTACCAAGTTGCAGCGCTCTGGAAGGCGTGGCTTGGCGCAATTTCAAAGGGGTGTACCAAAGAGACACAAGCGACATACCTGGAGTCTGGGCCGTGTCCAGGTATGTCGGGCACGTTAAACTTTCGCCTCTAAATTCTGTCGTCTGCCAGGAATTGCCCGATCGGACAGTAGGGGTCTGCGCAACAGGCTCTGCTTAGCACTGGTCCTGACCTCGGAAATCCGTCCATTCAAAAGGTTCGGACTAATTTTTTTAAAAAGAGAAGAAAAAAAGTGCATCCCGTTTACGTGCAGGCTTTCACCCCGACATGGTCAAAATCGCGCACCTTCATAATAGTGGCTGTGGATTGACCATCCTACAAAATTGCAGCATTCATAAATGCGTGGTTCGGCTTCATTGAAAGAAGGATGGACTGCACCCGCATTCTGATCCCGAGGACCACCAGTGGGACAGCACCGGAAAGTGTTTGTCGAGCTACATCGGTGCACCAAATGTCGCTCGTCTAGCTCCAAATTGCGGCTGCCACAGGACGACCCGTTTCAGCTGCAATGGGAAAGGGGTGCACTGCACGTGTGAAACCTGCACCTGAACACCCCGAGTGATACAAGGCTAGAAAGTCCTCGTTAAGCTCTGTTGGCATACTGACTTTGGCTTGTCCAACCCAACAATTATCGCCACTAGACGACTAAAAGTCCACGAGGTTGCATCCCTCCAACGGATTCAGCTTACGTCCCTTCAAGTCGCCGACCCAAACGGCACCTGGGCCTTATAACATGCAGATAACCTGCGTGTATGGAATCTGTGTAGCCAATGGTTTTGCCAGTGGAGCCTGTTGAATTATTTTTGCCGAAATTTGCTTTTTGGCACGTGGCAACTGGCATGTGCTGCGTGCCACACGAAATGATACAGCGCCGGAAAGCGCTCGTCAAGGTCTATTGGGTCATCAAATTTGGCTTGGCTAGCTCACTAATCACAGGCAGTAGACGGTCAAAAGTACAGGAGTTTCACCCCCTTCGTGGGTGTAGTTTGCATCCCTCGGGGTCGCCGACCTCACAGGGCACCGAGCGTTGTACCGCGCCCCGTGACCCGCGGGTATCGAGTCGGTGTCCCCAACCGTGACTTGTGGGTATCGAGTCGGTGTCACCAACCGTGACCTGTGGGTATCGAGTCGGTGTCACCAACCGTGACCTGTGGGTATCGAGTCGGTTCCACCAACCGTGACCTGCGGGTATCGAGTCGGTATCACTAACCGTGACCTGTGGGTATCGAGTCGGTGTCACCAACCGTGACCTGTGGGTATCGAGTCGGTTCCACCAACCGTGACCTGCGGGTATCGAGTCGGTATCACTAACCGTGACCTGCGGGTATCGAGTCGGTGTCACCAACCGTGACCTGCGGGTATCGAGTCGGTGTCACCAACCGTGACCTGCGGGTATCGAGTCGGTATCACTAACCGTGACCTGCGGGTATCGAGTCGGTGTCACCAACTGTGACCTGTGGGTATCGAGTCGGTGTCACCAACAGTGACCTGTGGGTATCGAGTCGGTGTCACCAACCGTGACCTGTGGGTATCGAGTCGGCGTCACCAACCGTGACCTGCGGGTATCGACCCCCTGCCCCGCTCCCCAACCCCACCCGAGTCTACCACGGTTCCCACGTCCAGTGATGGCCTACCCTACGATACGCTACCGAATTGCGCTACGCTACGTATGTTTTAGGCCAAAGCTACGCTACCGAATTACGGTACGTTATATTTTGCTACGTTACCGATTGCGCTATTTTTCGTTAAACGTAGCTTAGAATATATCGTACTGCGATACAAAAGACAATAGGAAAATCAACAGTATGTAATAGTGATTTTTTTCGTTCATCCACATTTCTAACTTTTCTATCAACCAGCCGTCATGTATTTATTTCGTGACATGCATTTGCGAAGACATTCCTAACAGAGTCACAAAGCATCATCATTAGTGAAATATGTGGTGCAAAGGTCATAGCTAACCTATATCCAGACACCTGCTATTGATTGTTGCTGGTGTATGGTACAGGGACCCGCAGTTGTAATGTTACACACTAGGTGTTCTATATACAAAAAATATCCCGAAAATAAAAATAAAACACTCACAACCTGTAATGGACCTTAAAAAGACACTTGGTACATCACTTTTGGTCCTCCTTTCCCAAAAAAACTACCACCTCGAAAAAACTTGCAAAAATGCGCAATGGCAGGACGCCACGAAGTGGTCGTTCGTCGTTCTATTTATCATCAATAACTTCCGATCCGCTACAGTGACATCGATTAAGTTTGGTAAGCTGGTAGAACGATTCATTTGAAACATTTTGACACCAGAAAAAATTCCAGGTAAGGTCAGGTCACCGAGTTATGACGTGACAACCAAAAGTCTGCGCAACGTTTTTTTGAGATGATGGATGCTCTCGTGCTACTTTATTCATTATTATCATCGCTTGGCGTTAGCAATGGATCATGACGGTCATCAGTGGTGGATACAGAGGGGGGTGGGCATGCCTCCCCTCCCCCTTGAGACTCGAAGGGGCCCAATAGACCGAGGGGGCTCATAGCTGATCGAAGTGACTCGAAACGAATTTCACCTCGTTTGCAAACAAATTGCAAGTAAATTTGCCCACTCTGACCTCCAGAGGGCCCATTCTGGCCTCCAGAGTCCACTATGGTCTCCGTAGCGGCTACTTCGACCTCCAGAGGGTCCACTCTGACCGCCAGAGGGCCCATTCTGACTTGAAGAGGGCCCATTCTGGTTTGTAGAGGCCTATTTTAGCATGTGAAAGACATATTTTGAACTAAAAGGGTCCATTCTGGCCTACATTTATCTTCAAGGTCAAAAGGGCCCACCAAGGCTTGAGGGGGCCCACTAAGGCCTGAGGGGGCCCACCAAGGCGTGTGGGGGCACTTTGCTACGTGGCCCCCTCCTTGGCCGAATCCTGGATCCGCCACTGACGGTCATATATGCTTTCATAAACTGCTTTGAACCAGATACAACCTGGCTCAGGAAGTCAGACTGGGTCCTCATGAGGTCAGAACTAGTCTTTTTTTTTTTTTTTTTTTTTTTTTTTTTTTTTTCATCTTTTTCCCACCTAAGGGATAGTGTATTCATATCATAAGACATATTAATGGCATACATACAAACACATATACATTTGTGTTGTGCCTACATCTACACACACACAGTGCCGCTCTAACGCTGGCGCCCCGCCAGCGTCCGCCTGCTTCCGACCCCATCGGCCGAGCCGCCATCTCTCCGGCCTACCGCTATCGGCGACAACATGCCAGCCGGCGGTAGCGGACTATCTAAGTACAACATCACCGTCACCGCCCCCGCAAAAAGGGGCGCGCCGCCACCGACCGCCGCCACCGGCCGACCCGCTGTCACCCTGGCCTACCGCCTGCGGCGACAACACGCCAGCCGGCGGCGGCGGCTAGCCGCCCCCCCCCCTCCCCCCTGGTCAGAACTAGTCTACTGGATGCCAGAGTAGGCCCGATGGAAGGCAAATAGTGGTCCTCTGAAAAGCACAGAGGGCCATCTGGAAGGTCCTTCCCTCTGTATCCACCACTGATAACCGTCATGATAGGTCCTTTGAAAGGCAGATGGGCCCTCTGGAAACCAGATGACCCCTGGAGGCCAGAGCGGGTCCCCTGGAGGTTGTAGTAGGCCCCCTGGAGGCTAGAGTGGGCCTCATGGAGGGCATATGGGTCCTCTGGAACCTAGGGAGCCCTTGGCTGGTCTGAGAGTGCCCATAATCTGGTCTGAGGGCCCTCTCAGGCCCCGGCCTGGGACCCTCAGGCTGGGGGCAGGGGCCATCTTAACCAGTCTAAGTCCCCCAGACCAGAGTCTGGGCACTCCCAGACCAGCCAAGGGCTCCCTAGGTTCCAGAGGACCCATCTGGCCTCACCTTCAGCTGAGACGCCAGTCAACGGCGAGTTGAATCAATAATATATGGCGCCTTAATTGCAGTGAAACAAGGAAACGGTAATCTAACCACCGATCCATAAGACGTTAGAATTTAACTTTAAGGTTACTCTCAGCTATATAAGATACCAATGAGATACACATTACCATCAGCAACATATGGTCTGCACTTGCAGGGCAGCGCCATGGATTTCTGTCGGGTGAGGGGCAAACCGAAGGCAAGGACTCCATTTGAGAAACGGACTTCCCAGCTATTTTCGTGGGGGCCTCGTCAAAAGTCTTCCCGACTGCCTTGCTAGGGGCTTTCTAGGAATGTTTTGTGGTTGCCTCCTCTGAAGTATCTCATGAACAGCTTTCCCGGTTATTGTCGTAGGGGCCTGTGTCGAGTCTATATCGGTTGTCTTCTTAGGGGCATTTTAGTAGCTTGTCTCGGATGTCTTTTCTCGGCCTTCTTGGTGCTTGTGTCGGCCATCTCTTTAGGGAATATTTGGAGCCTGTGTGAGCTGACTTTAGGGTTTTATTGGAGTTGGCCTCAATTGTCTTTTTAAGGGCCTCCTTGGAACTTGTCACGCTTATCTTTTTAGGTGCCTCTGCGAGGATCTCCCTGTTGTTATTTCAAGGAGCGACTCGAAACTCATTCCAATTGTCTATGTATTTAGGAACTCCTCAGTATTTATGTATATTTTGAAAGGGCATCCCTTTGTTTTTATGGGGCCTCCTTAAGTCCGGGGCGCAATATTTGTCCGCCCCTTGCCCCTCCCCACTGTGGCGCCGCCCCATGATGTTATGCTACGAAATACCTTGCGTAGCAGTTATGTTATTTGAATATTTTTCGGTAGTACGCTACGAAATACTTACATTACGCTACGGAACGATTTCTTGAGCTACGTGTTACCAAAAACCATACCGTAGCGTAACGTAGGTCATCACTGCCCACGCCTCCCTCCGCTGGGTCACCAGCGGAGACCCGATCCTCGGGGTCGGAGGACACCTCCTCGTCCGCAGACAAGCTCCTGATGCGGACCGCATCCCTGAAGGCTACCCGCTCCCCCTCCCAGCCTCAGCGCTCCCGCTCCAACTCCCCGCCCGCCCGCCCCTCCTCTCACCCCCTCCCCGGGTATCTGAGGAGAACCCGACCCTCCCCCCGTTATCCCGGTCATGCTCCCGCCCCGCCAGGCTCCCCGAGGGCAGGTCGAGCCGCCCCCGCTCCCACCGACCTAGGCGTACCCGGGCGACCGCAGGGCGCGATCTGGACAGTAGTTTCTAATGAATAACAACCAATCTGAATTCGTCCTCCAATGGAATACGAGATCTCTCATATCCCATTGGGGGCAATTCAAACATTATATCTTAAATAATAATCCGTTTGTAGCCGCCGTTCAGGAAACCCACTTTATTGACGCCGACTTTAATGACTATACTTTCAAAATATCGGGCTGTAGTCTTTATACAAATAACGTAAATACATCACCGCGCTGAGACGGCTCGGTTTTGCTTATGTCAAATACACTCTTGCATCACCAAATTGACCATAAAACAACCCCAGATGCAGTCGGCGTCAATATTAAAATCGCTCAGCTAGAACTTACTTTAATCTCTATTTAGTTTCGTCTCAATGAGGACATAGATACTGATTCTCTTTATCAGCTTATTGCAAATATTAGCACCCCGTGTTTGATTATGGGCGATTACAACGCCCATCATCAAGCATGGGGCTGCCGCACTAACTCGAGGAGAGGCCAAATTATGCTGGACCTACTGGACCGGCATAATTTGGTCTTCCTCGACGACCAATCACCCACACACATACACTACTCAGGAGGCGAGGTGACTTACAGCGCCATTGACCTCGCCTTCACAACACTACGCATCGCTGTTGGTTGACCTCTGGTTGGTTGTAGTTTATGTTTGCTGTTTCGTTGACCCCCAGTTGGCTGCAATCTGTCAACTATAGTTTGTTTTTGCTGCTGGTTGCCCTTTGGTTGGTTGTTGTCTGTGTTTATCGAGCTTGTTTGTCTTTCAGTTGATTTTGATGACATTGTCTGTTTTGTTTTGTTTCACTCTAGTCTCGAGTAAATTTTGTAAACTGTTTCTAACGTGCTCGCCGCCACCGCTGCCTGTTTGCCAGGCGTCCTGCTGACTCTGCCGCCGCCTCGCTGGGCTGCCCCGCTCACCCCGGTCTACGCACCCCCGGCCTACATCTTTTTACTTTACTCCAAATCACGGGCCTTCAGCCGACCGCGGCCGCCGCCGGGGCCTGTCCGCGCAGTACGTGGCATACCCTCTCGCACAGAGCATTACACAGCATTACACCACACTCCGTTCACTAGACACCACACATCAACCACTCGGGGCTTTGCTCAGTCACCGGTCATTATCAATACTTACTCAAACGGGTATTTCTCCCGTGTCGGTTCATTAAACAACGTAAATATACTACTTATCATTAGCGGCATCGAGCCTAACCCAGGTCCAAGGTCCAAAACACACCACGTAAATGTGTCGCATATAAACATAAACAGCATTACTGCAAACAACAAGGTTGACGAACTTCGCCAATTTGTCGATGCAAATAAAATAGACATCCTCGCTTTGACAGGAACAAAACTCGATAGCTCGGTAGCAAACAGCTTATATTCAATCAGTGGATATCACACACCTTTCACAAGGCACAGAACAAGACACGGTGGAGGGGTGGCACTATATGTTAAAGCATCATTGCCCGTTCAAAGACTACATGACCTGGAGGGTAAAGACGAGGAATGGATTTGGGCAAAATTAAAGACGGGTGATTTCTCTTTGCTGATATGTTGTATATACCTTCCCCCAAATTTAACCGCGGACAGGCTGCAAACATTCACAGAAAACTTATCTGAATCAGTAAGCCTAGCGCAAGCTCACGCACCAACAGCTATACTGGTTCTCGGTGATTTCAATGCAGGAAATATATACCTAGACCAAGCTAAATTCTCACACAGCGGTGTAACGCCTTTCGACATCAAGCTAAATAATACCGCAAACACGTTGGGCCTACACCAGATAATGGACGAACCAACACGCATAGCACAAAATACTAGCAATCTTAGAGACCTCATATTCACCAGTAACAGGGAAGTAATTGTTCATAGTGGAACATTGTCATCTTTCGCAAACCTAGACCATTTTCCCATATTCGCAACGCTAAACCTGACAATTACGCTAGACCAGCGCGAAACATATATAGCTATATGGGACTATTCAAAAATGAACACAGAACTTTTAACCCGGCTCCTACTTGACACAGACTGGACTGACATATTAGACAATGACATCGACACAGCAACAGACGAGTTCATCTCAGTCCTACACACCGCCGCCAAAGCATCCATTCCGACAAAAAATATAAAATTAAAATCAAACCAAAAACCATGGGTAACGCCAGAACTAAAGAAAATCATTCGAAAACGTGACCGCCTGTTTAAAATCGCAAAAAATACACCGACCAATCATAACTGGTCAAGATGGAGACATCAAAGAAACACAGTTACATCTTTAAACGGACACTTAAAATCCGTGCACATGAAAAAGCAGGTAGACAAATTATTATCACAAAAACACGATCCCTATAAATATCATCAAACCCTACGCACCATGACTGGACGCACACGCAACGACGCCATTCCACCACTCGAAGCACCTAACGGAGACGTAATAACGGAAGACTTTGACAAAGCGACATTACTAAACAACCACTTTGCCGCACAGTCGACACTAAACATACCTGACACACACCAGCCCCCTCGAAACCCTAGCACAACGCCAGTACCCATTCTTCACTCAGTCACTACAGACGAACATGAGGTTCTGAAAATTATAAATTCGCTGAATCCCAACAAATCCACTGGCCCGGATGCTTTGCCCGTTAAATTCTTAAAAATAACAGCTCTCCTTATTGCCAAGCCCCTATCAGAACTATACAACAAATCGTTCTCTCTAGGAATATTTCCGAGCAAATTCAAGGAAGCGAATGTGAGACCAATCTATAAAAATAAGGGATCACCGTCAGACTATGTGAATTATCGACCAATTAGCATTCTTTCCGTTCTCTCAAAAGTATTTGCAAAGGTTGTATACAAACAAATATACTCACACATCACCGAACACTCCCTACTCACTGACAAGCAAAGCGGGTACCGGAAACACCACAGCACAGAACAACAGCTATTATACCTCACGCACAACCTTTATAAATCACTGGATGCTGGGCGTGATTTTACTGCTGTCTATTTAGATATTTCAAAATATTTTGACAAAATTTGGCACAAAGGACTATTATACAAATGCAAACACGATTTCGGCATCTCAGGAACGGTTTTCGAGTGGTTAAAATCATACCTCAAAAATAGGAAACAACGGGTGCACATTAATGACACATTTTCGGGGACGCAAACAATTAACGCCGGATGCCCACAGGGCTCTGTGCTAGGTCCATTACTCGCACTCATCTATCTCGATGAACTTTCAAATAAGACGCAAAACGACGTATTATTTTTCGCTGACGACACAAGCCTATATGCCTCGCACACGACTGACCTTAGCACGACTCAAACCTCACTCCAACAAGACCTCGACGAAATTAGCAAATACGGTCGGGATTGGGCAATCACCTTTAACACCACCAAAACTATCCAGCAAACTTTTTCTCTCAAACGCGACCACCAGCCACCAATACTCACCTTTGGAGGAGATACAATTCCACTACACAATAGTCACAAACATTTGGGAATGACATTCTCCAAAGATCTGCGCTTTCACGAACACATAAATGAAGTTTGTCACAAAATAAATAAAACTCTTGGCCCGCTATTCCCTATCGCCAAATACTTGCCACGGCCCATTCTCGACCAAGTGTACAAGACTTATGTCAGACCCCACTTTGACTAGTGTGACACTATTTACGACGGACTCATAACTATACAGGACGCGACGAGACTAGAGACACTACAGAACAGAGCAGCCCGACTGACGACAGGAACCCTATTCAGGACACCTACGGCCAAACTACAATCTGACTTAGGATGGGACAAACTAACAACCAGGCGACGTATTCACAGATTGACCCTCTATCACAAATTGCATGATCCCACGCATCACACACCTAACTACATTGTAGACATATTGCCGCGAACTCGTGCACAGGACACAAATCGAACACTACGAAACGCAACCACACATACACTAGGCTCGACCCATACTACCATGTACCAAAAATCATTTTTTATCACAACCGGAAAACACTGGAATCTTTTGTCTGACACCATGCGATGTCTTTCTTATGCTGCTTTCAAAAAAGAGATCACACAGCAGCTGGGACTGCCCTCTCCACCAAAGTTTTTTACTGAAGGATCTAAAAAAGGAAACATCTTACACACAAGACTGAGGGCAGAAATGTCTCACCTAAACTCGCACCTATTTAAAGTCCATAGAGCTGACTCACCCGCATGCGCCTGCGGCCATCCAGACGAAAACAATAAACATTTCATTCTGCATTGTCCATACTACACACATCAAAGAAACATACTTTTTGACAGCATCTCTCACGCACTGGAAATTCCCTTCGCACAGATCTCACCAAACATACAACTTGACACACTGCTGCGCGGTACGGACCTGGGCGCCGGCTGCGGTGGGGTGATCGCCCGGCATTTCCAAACATACCTGTTTAACTCGCATCGTTTTGACCTAGTCTAACACCCCCACTTTGCCTGCGTGACCGGGGAGCGTGGTGGTTCCGTGGGGCGCGCGGGCGGTTAGCCGGCGCACTGTTTTGCCTGCACTGGTCGACTTCGTGGCGGTGGAACAGGATGACGTATTTGATTTGTTTATTAACAGAGCAGTGCCATGATTCAAGCACGATAGTGCTTTTGCACTGTTACTGACATATTTTTGCTTTATTTTGTATGTTTTAACAGCAATAAACTGATGATGATGATCGCGACACTTTTTCCATTTAACATACAATCTGACCCTCTTTTTAGCGATCAATTCCTAATTCACTTAGAACTACAAATCCCTTCAGGCCAGACACATTTTTACTCCCTGCCTAGATGGAACCTTCGCAAAGCAGACTGGTCCTCCTTTCAAAACACATTGACTCTAATCACCCCTTAAACTCCCAGCCTGACATTAACACTTTCTTAAACACTATCCTCGCATCAGCTCACCAACACATCCCACACACACACACACACACACACACACACACGCGCACGCGCACGCGCACGCACACGCACACGCACACGCACACGCACACGCACACGCACACGCACACGCACACGCACACGCACACGCACACGCACACGCACACGCACACGCACACGCACACGCACACGCACACGCACACACACACACACACACACACACACACACACACACACACACACACACACACACACACACACACACACACACACACACACACACACACACACACACACACACACACACACACACACACACACACACACACACACACACACACACACACACACACACACACACACACACACACACACACACACACACACACACACACACACACACACACACACACACACACACACACGGGGCAGCGTACTTCCCCCTGGTGGAACACAGAATGCCAGAGAGCTGTGGCCCCCCGGAAAAGAGCATTTAGGAAATTGCAAGCGTGCATTACCGCCGATGATAACGAAAACGAAGTACGGAGGGCCCGCTCTCTGGCATAAACAATCATTAACAAAGAAGAAGAAAAAATTGGCAAGAATTCTCATCTACCTTTAATCGATTTACCTCCCTTTCACAAATTTGGACATTAATTAGATCATTTGCAAATAAAAGAGCACCGTCATACAAAATTCCACACTTACACATCCACAACATATCTTACACAATCCCCCTAGAGATGGCAACACAATTCGCTAAACACTACGCTAACATATCATCAACACAACAATGTACACCAACTTTCATTAACCAACTTAACGATCAATTTCAATCTCTTAGCTTTGATTCTAACAACGTAGAAATCTATATCACATATTCTCTCTTCACCAACTCAGAACTAACATACGCTATTAGTAAATGTCGTAAAACTTATGTAGGGCCAGCTCAAATTGACTACTCTTTCTTTAAAAACTTAACCGAGACTGGTCTCACTAATTTACTAACAGCCTTCAATACCATGTGGTTTGAAGGCAGTTTCCCTGAATCTTGACATAGTAGTACGCTAATCCCTATACTAAAACCTCTCAAACCTAAATCTTCTCCCGCTAGCTATGGTCCTATTGCTCTTACTAGTTGCGCATGTAAACTATTCGAACGCATGGTTAGTGGACGTATCAGGACATACATCGAATCAAATAATTTACTTTCCCCATTCCAAAGTGGTTTTCGGCCTGGTCTATCCACTGCGGACAATTTAGTTGGTCTTATTGACTCTGTCCAGCGCGGCTTTCGAGGAAGAGAGGTCACAGTCGCCCTCTTCCTTGACTTGAGAGCCGCGTTTGACAGAGTCAATAAGACTGCACTTTTAGTAAAGGTCCATAACGCCGGAATCCGAGGTAGACTCGCCAAATTTATAATACACTTTTTAGACAACGGAACTTTTAATGTAAGGTGCGGTAACACATATTCTCCAAATCAAAATCAGGACCACGGTGTCCCACAGGGATCGGTCCTCTCCCCAACCCTATTTTGAATAATGACTAATGACATTTTCAGTAATATTAACTAGATCGACAAAGATCGCAACTTTTCGATGTACGCTGATGACCTGCTGGTGTGGTTCTTCCACTCCAGTGTCGATCGAACCAGCAAAATTGTACAACTAGTTCTCATTGATATAAAGGTATGGTGCGACCAATGGGGTCTGGAAATTTATCATAGTAAATCTGCATCCCTAATTTTCTCGAAAAAACAGATGTGGCATCCTACATTCCATTAAAATATAACAATCAAAATATCCCCTTCGTCAAATCATTCAAATATCTGGGAGTAACGCTGGACACTCGTCTTTCGTTCATCCCACATTTCAATGAATTAGTACAGAGATGTACTCGAAGAATTAATATTATGAAGTCTTTAACTGGTCGAGAGTGGGGCGCAGATCGCTCCACTCTCCTCCAGTTACTTCTCTGATACGCCCAATCCTGGACATGCAATATTATTTGATGATATATGTTCAAAAAAAAAATTGCCAACTGTCCAGAACGCTGCCTTGCGGATCGCAACCGGGACCTGTTGCACCACCAACACCACAAACTTACACATCGACACAAACATCCCCCACACCCTGCCGCCGACGCAAATACATGTTACTCAGATTCTATGTCAGAGCAAGTTCTCACCCCACACGCCCAACATTCCAGATCTTAAATCACCCGCACCCACAAGACGACAAACACTACTACAAAAACGACACTCACATATCAATCACAGAATCACACAAACACTCACACTATTCAACATTCCACACATCAACACAATGCCAACACCACCACTCACACCTCACTGGCTCGACACAACGCCAGACACACATCGCCTCTTCACACACAACACAAACGCAGTCACGGCGGCAGAGACACACACACACACACTTCCACGAACACAAAGCACAACACAACACTTACACATACATATACACTGACGGCTCCCGGGACGACGGCCGAACTAGCGGAGCCTATAACACGAATACAGCTAATAAAACTTCCGACTCCCAGACATAAATAGTATGTTTACAGCAGAATTATCAGCAATTG
>JAXIVJ010009039.1:0-52828 GCA_036785665.1 Chirona hameri
GACTAAGTATACCTATGACCTTGGATGACTGCTATAGAGGTTTCAAATACTATATTTTGTTACTAGAGTCCTTGCATCGAAATTTTGGCAATATTGATGTTACAAGTTGCGACGCTCCCTGCTTGGCTCCTGCTTGCATCTTGAGCATTCCAGTGAATTTTTGCGCCCGCACGAAAACAAAATATACGCACAAATGAATCAGCTCCGCCATGATCTGCTCAAGATCAGGAATGGATGATGCTGCTAATTAAAAAATATATGCGAATTTTTATGTGTTCTCTTTTGTCGCGTCAACTGAACTCATTACGATCAATTCATTTTGTTTTGTATTTAGTCCGAATGTTTTTTAATGGATGGATTTCCGAGGTCAGGCTCCGCGCTAAGCATAGTTTGTTGCGCAGGCCCTGACTCCACCACCCGATCAAGCAATGCCTGGCGTCCGGCAGAATTAAGAAGCGAAAGTTTTACGTCCCCCGACATACTGGACACGGTCCGCCCCGCCCTCTGACGTCACCTGACCTTGAGTGCGACCGCTGCCAACCGGCCACAGTGCCATCCCAGTCAGGGGCAAATAGGCGAGCGCGAAGCGACTCGAACCGGGCTGCACACTACCGGGTGAGGTCAGAAGCCCAGCGCTCTCCCAACTGAGGAGCTACAGGGGCAGGGAATAATATGTCAATAAATAAATATCTCATAGAATAAATATCATAAATTTCCTGAGAGAAAGAAATGTATATGACACAATTGATAGCAATTTAATTGATCGAGTGTACATTGTACACTGTACAGGTTATGTTAGGCATATTTCACTATCAGTTATCAGTCCATGGTCCAGTATCATCCAGTCCATGGTCAAGGTATTTATAACGGATTGTGGTATCCCGACCCCGGCGCTGGATCTCGCATCCACCAAGATACTGGGTCCACCCTAAGACATTTATCGAAGGATGGGTCGGGATCAGAGTATCCTGTCAAAGGCCTCAAGGGGCCAACGGGATTCCAGATAATAGATATCCAGGTCTCCTAAATGTTGGCGAGGGATACAACCGGATCCATAGACATAAAAAGAAAAGTGCAACAAAGAGCCTCTCGGACCCATCCGATGTTGTACCCCCACCACCACCAGTCGCAGCCCCTTCAAATCACCTTACTCTACCTGTCCTAGAAGCCCTAATCCCACGAGTATTTATGAACTAAATCCCTTCTCTGTAGAGTATTTGTCTAATATAATTTTGAAGAAAGCAAGTGTCACTGCAGATAAAGATAAAGAGCTCCTGTTCTCCAATAGTTTTGAATCCACAATTTGTTTGCGTTAGGGTAAATGTGTTTGTCATGTGGAGCTGGCAGGATCTCAATTCTGTCATAGAATCACGTTAAAGGGAAGAGTTCACCTTTAACATGGGGTTTTGGACTGAGATAGCAGATTTGGTAGGGCAGATCTCTTCAATATGGGTTGTGATGAAAGAATTACCTCCCCTATTTCGACACAGGACTAGTGGGCCCGGTTTCATGTCAGCTGTTCCGGGCCACGATCGGGACATGAAACGCTCGCCGCCGGAGGCAGATACACTCTCTGGCACGTAGTCTCTGATCACGACGCCTCGTTAATATCCGCATCAGCCGGCCGGGCGCCCATTGTCAGAGACTGTACTTTGGCGTCAGGCGGAGCCAGAACGTCAGCTGTCATCGTACGATTTCTCGTGAAATACACAGATAAACTTACTTCTTTCTCCACATATATTCCATCAGTTGTTCAAACCAAAGTCATATTCGTAGTTTGAGCTCAAGATGCACCGTATGTTGAATTTCAAGACAACTTTCAATGTGACCTATTCCCTTTCAGAAATACAATGACTGTAGTTTGCGCGCGCTCCGATCGTTATCCAGAATACCCTACATCAAATCAGCTTTGAATGTTTATTCGGGATCCGTCATTGGCAGACTGTTATTGATTCACCTTTTATGGAAGGATTCAATCACGATTCATTTTGGAATATGGAATGATTCAGTCACCGTTTGATTCATGGATAACAATGTTGGAAATTATTGTTTCCGATTCAAAGAATCAAAGCATTTTTTGATCAAATCACGTTTGACTCACCATTGAAATAGCATTGCACAGCCTTTTTGATTCAATTCAGGCTTGTTTCTATGCGGATTTAGATTCAATCATGATTCAAGGAATACAAAAAATCAGGTGTGGTGAATCGATTCTTCTTTGATTCAAGGGATTTGTAATTGAACGATTCCAATCGATTCAATCAGTCGAATCAACTAACCAGTCTGGTCATTGGTCACTGGTTTTGTGGGAGTGAATCTAGTGTATAGGAACGCTTTTCGGGTTCCATGCACGCACATGTCTGCTCGGCGCTTGCACGTATTAGTTGTGTTCAACTCATTGTTGGCAGTCACTTTTGATTCAATCGGACTCATCTCAGGTGAGGCAGATTGAGTCGACTCAAAAATAAATATTGGAAATGAGGATGAGTCTAGTAAAAGTTGTAGTCGAACTGGGTTTTCTGATCGGCTCGCTCGTCTGCGAGTCGACTCGCCCCGATTCTAAATGAGTCGACTCGCCCCGATTCTAAATGAGTCGACTCGCCCCGATTCTAAATGAGTCGACTCGCCCGTTCAAAGTCGACTCGCTCGATTCTAAATGAGTCGACTCGCTCCGATTCTAAATGAGTCGGACTCGCTCCGATTATAAATGAGTCGACTCGCTCCGATTCTAAATGAGTCGAACTCGCTCTCGATTCTAAATGAGTCGACTCGCTCCGATTCTAAATGAGTCAACTCGCTCCGATTCTAAATGAGTCGACTCGCTCCGATTATAAATGAGTCGACTCGCTCCGATTCTAAATGAGTCGACTCGCTCCGATTCTAAATGAGTCGACTCGCTCCGATTCTAAATGAGTCGACTCGCTCCGATTCTAAATGAGTCGACTCGCTCCGATTCTAAATGAGTCGACTCCGCTCCGATTCTAAATGAGTCGACTCGCTCCGATTCTAAATGAGTCGACTCGCTCCGATTCTAAATGAGTCGACTCGCTCCCGATTCTAAATGAGTCGACTCGCTCCGATTCTAAATGAGTCGACTCGCTCCGATTCTTAAATGAGTCGACTCGCCTCCGATTCTAAATGAATCGACTCGCTCCGATTCTAATGAGTCGACTCGCTCGATAATGAGTCGACTCGCTCCGATTCTAAATGAGTCGACTCGCTCCGATTCTAAATGAGTCGACTCGCTCCGATTCTAAATGAGTCGACTCGCTCCGATTCTAAATGAGTCGACTCGCTCCGATTCTAAATGAGTCGACAGTCGACACTCAAACGATAGGTGTGCAGTCTCCTTGTAACACCTCACATATAATTATATCACATTCACTGCACATAAACACTGCCACTAGTCTTGCAACATCAAGTATAAAACATTACACACAATAGCATTCGTTCATGTAAGGAGTATGAATGTGAACCTAGCACCCCAAAACAGTCTGACATGTTCATTTCACTGGCTCATTGTCGATATTGTCACCGATAGTGAACATCATAGACAAACCTGAAAGCACTCGCATATCTATATTATCCGGCAGTACAGCCTCGTGACATCCCACCTCATGAGGTCTGCCCGTGCCAGTCATGCCGTGCAAACCGTACCCACTTCATGAGGTCTGCCGTGCCATCATGCCGTGCAAACCGTACCCACTTCATGAGGTCTGCCGTGCCAGCATGCCGTGCACACCGTATCATAATGGCGCCACGACTCTCGTCCTGGAAACCCTCTCACACGCAGTTCACCGCACCATGTCCCAGTGCTCCAGGCGATGTTGACGCTTTTCTAGTATGGCAGTCTGTCGTCTGAGAACGCACAGCTCACAGGCAGTGAGATCGAGAGCCGCCATTGCCCACGTTACCAGCTCCCGGCACCGAGCTTCAAGGAAGTACCAGTGACACATCTGAAGTGCCACCGCACATGCATGTCTGAACTTCTCCACCACCTGAGCCCCGTCCATTCAACCTCTGCCATTTCTCCAAGAGCCAGCTCCGTCTCCGTCAACTGTCCGTCCTCTGACCCCACATCACTCACGGAGCAGATCACCCCGCAGCGGCTGCCGAGCCCACATCCGATCTGGCCCACCCCTCACAGTTACCCGGCTACGCCGCCTCGTCAGACCAACTCACGGCGCCGCCCGGCCCTGCCATTACACCACACTGGCTCAGTTACACCGCCGCCTTGGTCCCCGGGCTCCAGCGGCACGGCCGGCGCCAGGTCACCCAGCGTCGAGTCGCGCACACCCAGGCGATGCCCCACTTAAGGTTGGTCACGATGTACTTCAGCGCCTTGGTCCATTGCTCCTCCGAGTTCAGCTGGATCCTGCAAACAGGGATAGTGAAGCTAGGCGTGAAGCTCAGCTGGATCCTGCAAACAGGATAGTGAAGCTAGGCGTGAACCTCAACTGGATCCTGCAAACAGGATAGTGAAGCTAGGCGTGAACTTCAGCTGGATCCTGCAAACAGGACAGCGCCACAGTGAAGCTAGACGTAACTGAGCACGGGAGCTGCGGTTGACGTAGCGATATTCACATGCAGGCTGAATACGAAAGCCACAACTAGCGTGTTTGTTTATATTTATATTATATTTAGTCACGGGCTCAATTAAATTTGCTGCCGACTCGTTTAGACTGTTTACGAATTACCACTGGTTATCTTCTTCTAGTCGTGCTCTGCTAACGGACACTTACTTGACAGAGTAAGCAGTGCCTGCCTGAGGGTCCTCGATTTTCCCCTTGGAAACCCTATAGGGCAGGCGGAACTTGGCATCCCCAGATTCGATTTTCTCCTGGAAACGCCAGAAACAGATGGTTAAAATACGTATTAACTTCATGCTAACCACATCCCGTGCTAGATATTCTAGCACGGATATTAACTTCAGCTAAAGATTCAAAAATAAAACTTAAAACCCGAGCTATATGAAGAAAAACCGCGTTAACATCTCCTGAATACGATTCATATAACAAATCCTGAAAATAAACAGTGATATCGCAAGTCCGGTTCTCCGCAATCGAATACCCACGTAACAAAGCTGGGTGTGAGCCCCACATCGGCCGAGCTTCCACCGGCCATCACAGACCGACCTGCAGCTCCTGCAGACACTCGAGGAAGGCCACCATGGCGGCGTCAAACTTGGGGTTCCAGATAAACTTGAATCCGCCGGCTCCGTACAGCGGCAGCTCTCGGCCGTCCGCCAGCACCTGGCCACCAAACACAGGGCGTCAGTGCGGGGAGACAGCGCGGTCAGACGCCCTGTCTTCAGCAGGGGAAGGAGGAGCGGGCTGGGAGACAGCGCGGTCTGGAAGACGGCGCGGTCAGACGCCCTGTCTTCAGCAGGGGAAGGGGGAGCGGGCTGGGAGACAGCGCAGTCAGACAGCGCGGTCTTCAGCAGGGGAAGGGGGAGCGGGCTGGGAGACGGCGCGGTCCGGGAGACGGCGCGGTCAGACGCCCTGCCTTCAGCAGGGGAAGGGGGAGCGGGCTGGGAGACGGCGCGGTCCGGGAGACGGCGCGGTCAGACGCCCTGCCTTCAGCAGGGGAAGGGGGAGCGGGCTGGGAGACAGCGCAGTCAGACGGCGCGGTCTTCAGCAGGGGAAGGGGGAGCGGGCTGGGAGACAGCGCGGTCAGTCTTCAGCAGGGGAAGGGGGGAGCGGGCTGGGAGACGGCGCGGTCAGACGCCCTGTCTTCAGCAGGGGAAGGGGGAGCGGGCTGGGAGACAGCGCAGTCAGACAGCGCGGTCTTCAGCAGGGGAAGGGGGAGCGGGCTGGGAGACAGCGCGGTCTGGGAGACGGCGCGGTCAGATGTCCTGTCTTCAGAGGGAGAGCGGTCTGGGAGCGGACAGTGACAGTTAGCCCGGCCATCAGCCAGCGCCCCGCCACAGAAAGACCACAGTCGGCGTTGAGACACAGCACGGTACCATTCCTGGTCTTCTGGGAGGGGGGGGGGGGGGGGGGGCAGCGGCAGCTCCGGCCGTCAGCCAGTACCGGACCGGCGGCGGAGGCACGGCGCAGTCACACGCTCGGTATTCAGCGAGGCAGGGGGGGGGGGGGGTCGGGTCGTCCGGCACGGCTTCACAGGTGCGGTAATCGAACCATGGGCTGCCGCTGAGGGAGCTACGTGGGACTTCACAGCATGCGGGGGGAATGTGACAGCCGGGATTGGCGGGGTTTCAGCAGATTACGATATCGATCTGAAGCCGCTCCGAGATTCAGCGGCAATGACGACTGACGGCTGACACCAGTCGATCTCGGGACCTCGGGACCGTTCACAGCGAGCAATGGCAGGAGCAAACAAACCAAAGTCACACATCGACCGCTCCAGATACGTGACATTTTGCAGCACATTAAAGATAGCAGCGAAGCCTGTCATCACGGGGTTTCTGCGGATACGACCAGCCGTCAGAATCCCACGCCAGGCTCGCACCGCCAGGCTCGCACCGGTCTCACCTGCACATAGGAATGGTTATAGGCGGATACGACCAGCCGTCAGAATCCCACGCTAGGCTCGCACCGCCAGGCTCGCACCGGTCTCACCTGCACATAGGAATGGTTATAGGCGGACACGACCAGCCGTCAGAATCCCACGCTAGGCTCGCACCGCTAGGCTCGCACCGGTCTCACCTGCACATAGGAATGGTTATAGGCGGACACGACCAGCCGTCAGAATCCCACGCTAGGCTCGCACCGGTCTCACCTGCACATAGGAATGGTTATAGGCGGACACGACCAGCCGTCAGAATCCCACGCTAGGCTCGCACCGCTAGGCTCGCACCGCTAGGCTCGCACCGCTAGGCTCGCACCGGTCTCACCTGCACATAGGAATGGTTATAGGCGGATACGACCAGCCGTCAGAATCCCACGCTAGGCTCGCACCGCTAGGCTCGCACCGCTAGGCTCGCACCGGTCTCACCTGCACATAGGAATGGTTATAGGCGGATACGACCAGCCGTCAGAATCCCACGCTAGGCTCGCACCGCTAGGCTCGCACCGGTCTCACCTGCACATAGGAATGGTTATAGGCGGACACGACCAGCCGTCAGAATCCCACGCCAGACTCGCACCGCCAGGCTCGCACCGGTCTCACCTGCACATAGGAATGGTTATAGGCGGACACGACCAGCCGTCAGAATCCCACGCCAGGCTCGCACCGGTCTCACCTGCACATAGGAATGGTTATAGGCGGACACGACCAGCCGTCAGAATCCCACGCTAGGCTCGCACCGCCAGGCTCGCACCGGTCTCACCTGCACATAAGAATGGTTATAGGCGGATACGACCAGCCGTCAGAATCCCACGCCAGGCTCGCACCGCTAGGCTCGCACCGGTCTCACCTGCACATAGGAATGGTTATAGGCGGACACGACCAGCCGTCAGAATCCCACGCTAGGCTCGCACCGCCAGGCTCGCACCGGTCTCACCTGCACATAGGAATGGTTATAGGCGGACACGACCAGCCGTCAGAATCCCACGCCAGGCTCGCACCGCTAGGCTCGCACCGGTCTCACCTGCACATAGGAATGGTTATAGGCGGACACGACCAGCCGTCAGAATCCCACGCTAGGCTCGCACCGCCAGGCTCGCACCGGTCTCACCTGCACATAGGAATGGTTATAGGCGGACACGACCAGCCGTCAGAATCCCACGCCAGGCTCGCACCGCTAGGCTCGCACCGGTCTCACCTGCACATAGGAATGGTTATAGGCGGACACGACCAGCCGTCAGAATCCCACGCTAGGCTCGCACCGGTCTCACCTGCACATAGGAATGGTTATAGGCGGAAACGACCAGCCGTCAGAATCCCACGCTAGGCTCGCACCGCTAGGCTCGCACCGGTCTCACCTGCACATAGGAATGGTTATAGGCGGACACGACCAGCCGTCAGAATCCCACGCTAGGCTCGCACCGCTAGGCTCGCACCGGTCTCACCTGCACATAGGAATGGTTATAGGCGGACACGACCAGCCGTCAGAATCCCACGCTAGGCTCGCACCGCTAGGCTCGCACCGGTCTCACCTGCACATAGGAATGGTTATAGGCGGACACGACCAGCCGTCAGAATCCCACGCTAGGCTCGCACCGCCAGGCTCGCACCGGTCTCACCTGCACATAGGAATGGTTATAGGCGGACACGACCAGCCGTCAGAATCCCACGCCAGGCTCGCACCGCTAGGCTCGCACCGGTCTCACCTGCACATAGGAATGGTTATAGGCGGACACGACCAGCCGTCAGAATCCCACGCTAGGCTCGCACCGGTCTCACCTGCACATAGGAATGGTTATAGGCGGACACGACCAGCCGTCAGAATCCCACGCTAGGCTCGCACCGCTAGGCTCGCACCGGTCTCACCTGCACATAGGAATGGTTATAGGCGGACACGACCAGCCGTCAGAATCCCACGCTAGGCTCGCACCGCTAGGCTCGCACCGGTCTCACCTGCACATAGGAATGGTTATAGGCGGACACGACCAGCCGTCAGAATCCCACGCTAGGCTCGCACCGCCAGGCTCGCACCGGTCTCACCTGCACATAGGAATGGTTATAGGCGGACACGACCAGCCGTCAGAATCCCACGCCAGGCTCGCACCGCTAGGCTCGCACCGGTCTCACCTGCACATAGGAATGGTTATAGGCGGACACGACCAGCCGTCAGAATCCCACGCTAGGCTCGCACCGCTAGGCTCGCACCGGTCTCACCTGCACATAGGAATGGTTATAGGCGGACACGACCAGCCGTCAGAATCCCACGCTAGGCTCGCACCGCCAGGCTCGCACCGGTCTCACCTGCACATAGGAATGGTTATAGGCGGACACGACCAGCCGTCAGAATCCCACGCTAGGCTCGCACCGGTCTCACCTGCACATAGGAATGGTTATAGGCGGACACGACCAGCCGTCAGAATCCCACGCTAGGCTCGCACCGCTAGGCTCGCACCGCCAGGCTCGCACCGGTCTCACCTGCACATAGGAATGGTTATAGGCGGACACGACCAGCCGTCAGAATCCCACGCTAGGCTCGCACCGCTAGGCTCGCACCGCCAGGCTCGCACCGGTCTCACCTGCACATAGGAATGGTTATAGGCGGACACGACCAGCCGTCAGAATCCCACGCTAGGCTCGCACCGCTAGGCTCGCACCGGTCTCACCTGCACATAGGAATGGTTATAGGCGGACACGACCAGCCGTCAGAATCCCACGCTAGGCTCGCACCGCTAGGCTCGCACCGGTCTCACCTGCACATAGGAATGGTTATAGGCGGATACGACCAGCCGTCAGAATCCCACGCTAGGCTCGCACCGCTAGGCTCGCACCGCCAGGCTCGCACCGGTCTCACCTGCACATAGGAATGGTTATAGGCGGACACGACCAGCCGTCAGAATCCCACGCTAGGCTCGCACCGCTAGGCTCGCACCGGTCTCACCTGCACATAGGAATGGTTATAGGCGGACACGACCAGCCGTCAGAATCCCACGCCAGGCTCGCACCGCCAGGCTCGCACCGGTCTCACCTGCACATAGGAATGGTTATAGGCGGACACGACCAGCCGTCAGAATCCCACGCTAGGCTCGCACCGCTAGGCTCGCACCGGTCTCACCTGCACATAGGAATGGTTATAGGCGGACACGACCAGCCGTCAGAATCCCACGCTAGGCTCGCACCGCTAGGCTCGCACCGGTCTCACCTGCACATAGGAATGGTTATAGGCGGACACGACCAGCCGTCATAATCCCACGCTAGGCTCGCACCGCCAGGCTCGCACCGGTCTCACCTGCACATAGGAATGGTTATAGGCGGACACGACCAGCCGTCAGAATCCCACGCCAGGCTCGCACCGCTAGGCTCGCACCGGTCTCACCTGCACATAGGAATGGTTATAGGCGGACACGACCAGCCGTCAGAATCCCACGCTAGGCTCGCACCGCTAGGCTCGCACCGGTCTCACCTGCACATAGGAATGGTTATAGGCGGACACGACCAGCCGTCAGAATCCCACGCTAGGCTCGCACCGGTCTCACCTGCACATAGGAATGGTTATAGGCGGACACGACCAGCCGTCAGAATCCCACGCCAGGCTCGCACCGCCAGGCTCGCACCGGTCTCACCTGCACATAGGAATGGTTATAGGCGGATACGACCAGCCGTCAGAATCCCACGCCAGGCTCGCACCGCCAGGCTCGCACCGGTCTCACCTGCACATAGGAATGGTTATAGGCGGACACGACCAGCCGTCAGAATCCCACGCTAGGCTCGCACCGCTAGGCTCGCACCGCTAGGCTCGCACCGGTCTCACCTGCACATAGGAATGGTTATAGGCGGACACGACCAGCCGTCAGAATCCCACGCTAGGCTCGCACCGCTAGGCTCGCACCGGTCTCACCTGCACATAGGAATGGTTATAGGCGGACACGACCAGCCGTCAGAATCCCACGCCAGGCTCGCACCGCTAGGCTCGCACCGGTCTCACCTGCACATAGGAATGGTTATAGGCGGACACGACCAGCCGTCAGAATCCCACGCTAGGCTCGCACCGGTCTCACCTGCACATAGGAATGGTTTCCGAACGGGACGATTTTGTATTTGGAGAACTGGAGTCCGATCTTGCGGGCCAGCGCGGTGAGGAGTAGCGCCGTCTGCCCCCAGGCAGCGTTTATTTCCCACCAGTCCACAGGCACGCTGGGCAGCCGGCCCAGCCTGGGGCAGACATAGAACAGGTGAATCAGAATCGACAATACAACTCATTGACCAAGTAACAACCGACCCAGCCTGAGGTAGCCATACGCGGCTACCAGCGAAACACAGCCGACGGTCGCCACTCCATCGACAGAATGCGTGACAAAAGCGAAGCTCGAAAGACGGGGCGTTGTGAAAGTAAGCGGCGACTTTCTGTCGAGATCCTTGTAGAATGTGAATAAACACACAACAGAAAACGTGGCGGCAGAAACCGCTCTACACCGACCTGAAGTTGTTAATGGTGCCGAAGTGGCCGCTGTGCCAGATGTGGAAGGTGGCGTTGAAGACGTTCGTCTTCTTCAGTTTCTCCAGCTGACGGGTGGTGTAGTCCAGACGGTTGGAAAGACTGCAGGTGAAAGAATATAACGTACGAGTATGTCACCACTCTGATAATAATTTACAAAAGTAATATTATTGTTCTCACGAAAGTGTTGCATTTTAAGCAATCACACACAAGCTGCAAATTCAAATTACAAGAAGGCGTTTTCAGAGGTTGAAAAAATAGTTGAATACGAGATCAGCGTTGGTTTTGCGGCCAACAGCAGTCACCCTGCCACCTGTTGACGTGGACATTAAAGAAACGAGCTGGAGGGCAAGAACACTTGATTGACAACAGGGCTCTGTGTGGCGAATTCGGGGCGAGTGACGAATGTTTGACGAATTCTGCAGAGTTCGTAGCTCCCAAGATACGATGCATATTGTGAACAATATATATATATACACCAACTGCTCTAACCAGGGTAGCATCGCCAATATAAAATATCAACAAACCGACCGTTCGGAAGCAATGGCGGAAAGGGAGACGTAACGACATATTTTAATATCTTTATAAACATTTTGTTATTACTGGAAAGACAAATTCACATTTGCAAACAACGTATTCCCAAGACAAGCGGAAAAATCGGAATGATGTACTTCATGACGAAGGTGCAAATAAACATCAGGTCCTTTAAGAAGCTGTGCATAGAAAACGGGTCAATGAAAACAGCCCCGTTCAGCGGTCCTCAGAATACAGCATTAACAACAAACAGTAGCCACGAGACATTCCTCTGGCGACCAGACGCGGCCCACCTGCGGTAGTCCTCATCGGCGACGATCAGCTGTTTGCGGTATGTGCAGAACTGCTTCCAGAACTGTTCCTCCTCCTGCTCCAGCCGCCCCTTCTCCTGCTCCTCGCGCTGCAGCTGCTCCTGCAACTCCTGCTCCTCCAGCTTCAGCGCGCGCAGCTCCCCCAGCATCTGTAGCTCCTCCCCCGCCAGCTGCCGGCACGCACGGGCGACTGGTCAGCAGGTGGGAGTTAGAAATGACGAAAACAACCGGCAAGCTGCAGCCCGTGCATGAATTGGTGGAAGCCCGCCTACCATGCAAAACGCCTGTGGAGAAACACCGCTATCGCAAGTTACTGGTGATGCAATGTGTTGTGTTTATGTTAAAGGTTACTGAATATCACTACACATACGTCATACCGTGAGTCTCCAAAACCTAAGACTTGCTTTAACCCGGAAATAAAAACAAGATCTGGAGACTGTCAGTCTGCCGGACAGTCACCAAACCCTCGGCTTCATCCTGACAGAGGCTGGCTGGAGCCCTTCCTCCATCGCCTGCACCTTCTTCAGCTCGGCGTCCAGCGCGTCCTGCCCCTCCTCGGCCGGCGGCTCGCGTTTCAGCTTCTGCACAAAGTCTCTGTACAGTGCTGCCTCCTGTCGGACTGCGGCCAGCTCCATCTCGAGGCCGTCGGTTACCAGGTCCGCGCACTCCTCGCACATCGGGTGGTCCACCTCCGTACTGGTCGACAGCATGTCAAACAGCTTCGCCGCCATCTGGGGACGAACAGAGGAAGTGATAGTATACGAGGCCAGCTCAATGCACATGATAAACAATACACATGGTCACACATGTTAGTTTGATATTTATCTTTTCGAAGTTTTCAAGAGTACATTTAAGTGTAAAAACAAATATGTCAGCGCTCATCGTGGCGCCTTCCTCAGTGACTCCTCAGGTACTCACTGAGTCACTGAGTCACAGTGACTCATCAGTAACTCACTGAGGAAGGCGCCACGAGGCACGATGAGCGCTGACATATTTGTTTTACACTTAAATGTACTCTTGAAAACTTCGAAAAATAAATATAAAACTAACATCATAAAACAAAAACAAAATGAGTACAAGTAAAAAACAAAGCATGATCCTTAAGTCTTACTTAATGGTCACAAATGCCTCACATATTGCAGCAACAGTATCATATCATCGCATGTTGTGTGACAGGTGACAGGTGCCTTGGCTCTTGTCATTTTAGACCGAATTTTGTCGATCAACTTTGCTAACAACCGGCCGCCCGGCCGCAAGTTCATTTACTGACCTTGACGTTGTGTGACAGGTGGCCAGAGGGGTAACACTACTGACCTTGACCTTGTGTGACAGGTGGCCAGAGGGATAACACTACTGACCTTGACCTTGTGTGACAGGTGACCGGAGGGGTAACACTACTGACCTTGACCTTGTGTGACAGGTGACCAGAGGGGTAACACTACTGACCTTGACCTTGTGTGACATGTGGCCAGAGGGGTAACACTACTGACCTTGACCTTGTGTGACAGGTGGCCAGAGGGGTAACACTACTGACCTTGACCTTGTGTGACAGGTGGCCAGAGGGGTAACACCACTGACCTTGACCTTGTATGACAGGTGGCCAGAGGGATAACACTACATACCTTGACCTTGTGTGACATGTGGCTGGAGGGGTAACACTACTGACCTTGACCTTGTGTGACAGGTGGCCGGAAGGGTAACACTACTGACCTTGACATTGTGTGACAGGTGGTCAGAGGGGTAACACTACTGACCTTGACCTTGTGTGACAGGTGGACGGAGGGGTAACACTACTGACCTTGACCTTGTGTGACATGTGGCCGGAGGGGTAACACTACTGACCTTGACCTTGTGTGACAGGTGGACGGAGGGGTAACACTACTGACCTTGTGTGACAGGTGTCCGGAGGGGTAACACTACTGACCTTGACCTTGTGTGACATGTGGCCAGAGGGGTAACACTACTGACCTTGACCTTGTGTGACAGGTGGCCGGAGGGGTAACACTACTGACCTTGACCTTGTGTGACAGGTGGCCAGAGGGGTAACACTACTGACCTTGACCTTGTGTGACAGGTGGTCGGAGGGGTAACACTACTGACCTTGACCTTGTGTGACAGGTGGCCGGAGGGGGTGACCCCGGGGTCGGAGAGCACGGTGAAGCCAGTGGAGTCGGTGCCAGTTGCCGGGCCAGAGCAGCTGTTCTCTGTCCAGCGCCCCGGCGGCACCAGCTTATCGAACGAGGCGGCGGCAGACTCCAGGTCCGACTCTGTGGCCGGGTAGATCGGCACTGGGTGGGGGTAGGGGGGGGGGGGGAGGGGGTTACAAAGGAGCAGCCGAGATAGTCGAATGCCAGTGCTCAGACACGGCGACGGTGTTTCCACAGATTGAAGCTCCAGCACTAATCAGATCGCCATGACAACATGCCGGAGTGAATGAGCTGTAGAACATGGGTTCAAAGGCTTGAGTGACAGCAACCTGATAATTGCATGGACTCAACAGTTACATGTATGGGAGAGTTGACTCAGTTCATTCCACTGGTCACAAGGCTTTGCCAATGATTTGAATTGTCCATAACTTACATGACAGCTCAGCCAGAGTGTGCTCATTGGGGTTGAGAACGGTGTCATCCAGTCGGACGGGCATGGAGCACCTCTGACAGATGAAGCTAACGCTGGTCTGGCGCTCCATGCTGTCCTTGCTTGGATCTCTTTAGAGGTCAGACAATTGTGCTGGAGCACATCCTGAAATGGTGAGAGAAAAGTAAAACGTTAACAACATTGGCATAAATATGAAAATGTGTCTCCAAACATGTAACTCAGGTTGAGTTAATAAAATGTCACGATGGGAAATTGGAAACACAACCACAGTAAAAAGGCCAGCTCAAATTTATTTGAACCTTGCAATGAGCAAATAGCTCATAGCCAGATCTGACATTCTAATTTTAACACAGATCTGTGATCCCTGTGGATCTGTTAACACCATTTTGATTTAGATCTTGACTCCCAAAGGAGCCCAAAGCAGATCCAGGATCTCAATGGATCCAGGATCAGTATATTTGTGACCAAATCCCATGGTCTTTCTCTGGGATACACACATATCTGATGAAAGTACCTCAATGGTAGAAGCATGGTTTTGTTGGAGATAAACCACATTATAATGGCTTATCACATGGGCATTCAATCACATTATGTTTACCATACAGTGCATCATGTCAGGTTCTCATTATTTGTGGTTATATGCATCATAGCTTGTGTAGTATTTGAGTAAAGTATGTTAGGTTACCTTCAGACTAGCCAGACTAGTGCAAGGCAAGAGGATAGGATAAACAGATACAGATACAGATGTGCTGTGCATTCATCAAGAATCCACAACCATGGTGGCTTTTCACCTGATACGTCAAACAAGATAAAACATTGGGCATGAGGACATGGGCATCACTCTGATGATGATTGGTGTTTCAGGGCGCCCCGACAACGAAGGTCACATGGCGCCATGTGGGCATCACTCTAATGAAACATGAAGTGTGCATGACATGACACAGACTGCTCAATGGCGTCTCAACAGGATTGCACGCTTCAACTCTCCACGGAACGATGGCACATGTGGATCACCGATCAATAATCAATATTGGTATGGTTCAGCAAAGCAACCCCTCTGATACACACTCGGCGCCTCCCTGTTCCAGTTTTGGCTTGTGGCTGTTACGCGGCCAGCATTTCAGGTACCGTAGTCATATAGCATGGATGAGAGAACGACTGGATTGGTCACTCTGTGAAACACATGTCCATTCTGCGCATGCGCATAAAACATACACAACAGTTGCTCAGCGTCACTTGTGCGAATGGAGTAGCTCGCTGCAGCAAAATATATTCTTATTTTTGTGAGATCCTATGCCGTTATAGCAAAGTTAAGGACTTACATGAAATGGTAAAAAGCGGACACGCCCTGCTGGGGGGGGGGGGGGGGGGGGCATATTCTTCCCACCTCAATATCTTCCAAACCAATAACCGCAATGTGATGCGCAAGACGGCAATCAAAAGCTCTTGATGAGACGCGTCCAAAACATACACAACATTTTATAAATATGGTCATGTCAGGTCACAGTTACAGGCGAAAAGTCAAAATCCAGGTATTTGGGTTGATAGGGTTGACAAATGGAAAAATGGAAAAGTCAGAAGCTGCCCCAAAATTCCCAAAGCTGTCCCTAAATGTTAAAAGCTGCCGCAAAATTTCCAAACCTGCCCCCAAATTTTCAAAAGCTGCCCCAATTTGTATGTGTTGGTGCCAACCCTGCCCAGACGAGATCTTGTTGAAACTTGCTGTTTTGCATACTGGGATGTTCCTGTACTGGCAGATAGGTACCTACCAGGGGTGCCACAGTCTCGAGGGTTCTGCCTGGGAATTAAACCGCAGTACCTGGCACAGGAAGCAAATATCTTGTTCTTACCACTGTCCTAAATTTCCACCCAACTCCCAGGTTGAGGTGGGCAGCAGGATTAAATTGTTTTTCACAACTTGCCCTTAAGCTCTGTATATCAGAGCTAATCAGTAATCACTGTTATCACTTTGTGCAAAGCAATAGAAACACCTATATCTATCTATCCATCTATGCCTCTTATACGGCCTTGAGAAACACTACCCTGTGTACCTATTATTTGTGTACAAAGCCCACTATGCCATATCTTTTCTTTTGAGAAATAAATTGTTATGTTCCTGTTTCGTAATATATATTTTTTAGAGCAACCATTGGTCAATGCTACATCTGCTACTTGCTAGTTACCGAATGGCCTTGTTAATCCGTTTCATTGGACTAAAATCTGTGGTTTGATGACGTCATCAAACAAAGTAATGAAATAAAATATTGTTACTGAATTATACGCAGATCAGACAATAAGTGGCGCTGTGAAGTGTACGTGCGGGCCAGGCGGGGGCGGCAATCCAAATCGCTTGCAATTTGCAACACTTGCAGCGATTATTTTACGAGGTAGCCTTGCGTTTTCCCCTTCTATTTCTCTCATAAGGTAAGAGCTTCAGTTTGGGACATTTTTACTTTATACTTATGATAGTATGCACAGGTATTCTTTGTTCCAGCTGATTTGTATTGTATGAACTGTCATGTCATGATGACGTTAACATTTCAATTTACGACTGCATACTCACCCGAAGGGTTTAACTTCTTATAACAGAATTCAAGATATTTTAGTTCAGCCCAGTGTTTGAGAGAGGTATGACTGATATTTGGTGTATGAATGAATGATACCCTGTGGAAATTGATGTAATGTCCAGAATAAAAGTATATCTATCTATCCATCTATGCTTTCCATCAAATATATTGTTCAATTGAATATTCAATTCAATTGAACAACTGTAACCCCAGACACGTCCAACACCAGACTTTTCATGCTATTGGTGATGTAGTGCATCAGTATCATCTATACCATCAAGATCAGTAGCATGAAAAGTCTGGTGTTAGGGGTTAGGACCTGTCCAGTGTTACAGTTGTCTACCCTAGTCAAAGGTTGTTCTGCCAGCATGATTTCTGTTAGATGTAATAGGTTAGGTAGGTAAATTACCATAATATGGGCATGTCAATATGCTGGAATTTGAATGCTATTGGTGTTGCTTAGTGCATCAGTATCATCTATATCACCAATAGCATAACAAGTTATGTTATGTCATGTCCATCATTACAGTTGTTTACCCTAAAGATGAAGAACTTGGCAAAACATATTTTCTCACCATTGTTCTTTTCAAGATTTGTCAAGATTTCATTCCTTCAAGACACAAGTTGAATTTGAATAAAAAGGAAGAGTTTCAAAGAGAAAATATATAGGTAGTACTATTTTGTATTCAGAGAAGCATTATCATTCAAATGCACAAATGCATGCAGTTTTGAACACACAATTATGCTAACACACATGAATAAACTGACAGGCGTGCAGCCAGGGGGGGGGGATTGCCCCCCTGGCTGCGCGCCTGTCGGTGTTCAGTGTCAGTGTGTTCGCCGGTCAGTGTCAGTGTGGCCTCTCAAACCTGCCCAGTGGCCATTAGAGCCTGCCCAGGGGCCATTAGAGCCTGCCCAGGGGCCATTAGAGCCTGCCCAGGGGCCATTAGAGCCTGCCCAGGGGCGATTAAAGCCTGTCCAGGGGTCATTAGAGCCTGCCCAGGGGCCATTAGAGTCTGCCCAGGGGTGATTAGAGCCTGTCCATGGGTCATTAGAGCCTGCCCAGGGCCATTAAAGCCTGCCCAGGGGCCATTAGAGCCTGTACAGGGGCCATTAGAGTCTGTCCAGGGGCCATTAGAGCCTGCCCAGGGGCCACTCGAGCCTGTCCAGGGGCCACTCGAGCCTGCCCAGGGGCCATTCGAGCCTGCCCAGGGGCCATTAGAGCCTGTCCAGGGGCCATTTGAGCCTGTCCAGGGGCCATTAGAGCATGCCCAGGGGCCAATAGAGCCTGCCCATGGGCCATTAGAACCGGCACAGGGGCCATTAGAGCCGGCACAGGGGCCATTAGAGCCTGCCCAGGGGCCATTAGAGCCTGCCCAGGGGCCATTAGAGCCGGCACAGGGGCCATTAGAGCCTGCCCAGGGGCCATTAGAGCCTGTCCAGGGGCCATTAGAGCCTGCCCAGGGGCCATTAGAGCCTGCCCAGGGGCCATTAGAGCCTGCCCAGGGCCATTAGAGCCTGCCCAAGGGCCATTAGAGCCTGCCCAGGGGCCATTATAGCCTGTCCAGGGGCCATTAGAGCCTGCCCAGGGGCCATTAGAGCCTGCCCAGGGGCCATTAGAGCCTGCCCAGGGGCCATTAGAGCCTGCCCATGGGCATTAGAGCATGCCTAGGGGCATTAGAGCATGTCCAGGGGCATTAGAGCATGCCCAGGGGCATTAGAGCATGCCCAGGGGCATTATAGCATGCCCAGGGGCATTAGATCATGCCCAGGGGCCATTACAGCCTGTGCAGGGGCCCCTTGAGCTTTACCAATGGTCCATTGATCCTGTTCAGGCTTCAGGGGCCTTTCGAACATGCCCAGGGGCTATTAGAGTCTGCTCAGGGACCTCTCGGCTTGCCAAGGGGCCATTGAGTCTGTTCCGGGGCCTCTCGAGCTTATCCAGAGGACCATTGAGATTTGAGTCTGTGAACGGGGCCCTCGAGCCTGCCCGGGGCTGCTAGCCGTCGCCTGGAGCGCCCGCTACAGCTGGAGCGCCTGCTGGCCGTGGTAGGCGCAGTCATAATGAGCGGTAATGTGCTGTATTCTGACCCACCTGTTGCAATGTTTTCTTTGAGTTTAAAATGGTAATTTGACAAATCTGATGCGTTTTTGTTTTATTCGGGAGGGGGGGGGGGGGGGGGGGGGGGTAGTACAACACAATTTAACAATTTCCCTCAGGAGAGTGTGCGCTGCAATATTTGTCAGCCAGGGGCGTCGCCAACGGGATGGTCGGGGAGGGGTCTGGACCCCCCCCCCCCCCCCCACACACACTCTTAGAAAGGGGGGTCGACCCCCCCCCCCCACACACACACACACACGTTTTGCGGGGAAAATGAACAATTCATCGTAAAAATTGACTTTGCAGCAGTCAAAATTCAGCTATCCAGCTGTCAAAACCTATAAAATTTCCCGCCGCTTCGCGGCATGAGACAAGTTTCGCAATTGCTTATACAAATTTGGAAAATGGGAAAGTGAATTTAATTAAGTGTCTAGCAGAGGCTCTCCTTGGCGTAATTGCTGGCTCTAGGGCCCACTCCCTTCATAAAATATTCACTTTCAAGCAGGCTACATGTTTTTTGCTAGTCTGCTGAGTTCCGAAAAAGGCGACGCGAACCCAAAGACTAGGAGATCGGCACCCGGAAGCTGCTCCAGCGGTGCCCAATTTGCTGGACCGAAGAGCTAATAGTGGGAACACCGAACAGGTCAGGACCATCTCCCCAAGTCATCTCCCCCAGGCTCCTCCAGATCTACAGGGACCATTAATGCGCGGAAAAGTCGTTCTGCCTCTTGCTGTTTTCAAACCATGTGCACTGTTACCAGTTGTTTGTTACAGTTCGATACATATGTATACAGTTATTATTATCATATGTACTATTGAGCGTTGACTGCCACCGGTCATCGATCCGAGGCTAATGTATATGCAAAAATTACCTTCATTTCAATATTTTGTATCATACCGAGATGTGCAACCAGGAAAAGAGGTTACCTATCTTGGCTCCACTCACTATTTTCAATATATAAGGTTTCAATATTACAATTTCGTTTTCCAGGACCTAAAATTAACATTGTCACACCGCTTCGCGGCGTCACATCAGTAGTCATCGTCATAACGAAGCCATAGTCATCGTCTTAAGTTCGTCGTAACGCTAAATGGAATGAATAGTATTTTAGCTTCATATCCTCTACAAGGCCCACCGCCTATATTTCTGGGTTTTATCAGGCAACCCCGTAAAAATGTCGCGCCGCTTCGCGGCGCTAACTAACAAGTACCTTCCTACTATAACATGAAAATCCACATAAAAATGCTGCAAAGGCATTTTATTCACGTATAAAAATGGGGGTACATTTTTTCGTCATTTCAGCCCCCCCCCCGCCCGCACTCAAAAGCCGACCCCACCTGTTTCAGCTAAGATAGGGTTTCTCTCCTGTACGTAACAATACAAATTAGTAATGCACTCAGTACAATGCCTACTGAGGGTCTTGGTCCAATCCAGCTCATCAAGTTGAAGGAAAAAAATGTTAAATGGGGGCCTCACAAAATATAGTGGCCGAAATCCGTAGAGTTTTTCATATCCAGTTTTTTTGGGGGGGGGCGGAAGGGGGGGGGGGGGGGTCTCCCCCAGGGGCTTGCCCCCCCCCCCTTTCGGAAGCTTTGGCTGCGCCCCTGATGAACACTGTCCAAAGGCAAAATTCCTCCTACAGATAAATTGATGCACAATGGTGTGGTAGGGTAGGATTCCAGGCCTCATACAAACACACCTTGAAAAGAGAAATATGTTATCTTGATTATTGCTTTAAATTGTAATACTTGAATTAAGCTGCTTGAGGGTGGGTGTTTTGTCCGCTCCTGTAGTTCAGTGGGAGAGCGCTGGTCTTCTGACCTTTCCCGGTAGTGACAGCCTGGGTTCGAGTCGCTTCAGCGCTCGATTTTTGCTCCTGACTGGGGTGGCCTGCGGCCGGTGGCAGCGGTCGCACTCAAGGTCAGGTGACGTCAGTGAGCGGGGCGGAGTGTGTCCACTGTCCAGGTATGTCGGGCACGTAAAACTTTCGCTGCTAAATTTTGCCGGCTACCAGGAATTGCGCGATCGGATGTTAGGGGTCAGGCCCTGAGCAACAAGCTCTGCTTAGCACGGATCCTGACCTCGGAAATCCATCCATTCAAAAGGTTTGGACTAAATTTATATATAAAAAAAAGATTTGAGCCTGACATGTATGTATGTATGTATTGACAGTAAAAACACTCTCCGATGCATAAAACGGCTATTCTGAGTGTCGCGTCATGGTTAAAAGGTAGAGACATGTTAAAAACGACACTCAGCAACATGCATACTAGAAACTAAAATACACTCCATGATCATACACACACTCACACAGCCACCGACATCAACATACACGACACCCATCATACACCATGTAAAAGATCCCCGAGCTGACGTTTAAAAGAAGCTAAAGACGCCTCGCGCAGGTCCGGCGGCAACGCGCTGTAGCGCTGCGCTACACTGTATAAAAACCGTCTCTTGCCGGCTTCGGTTCTCACGCGCGGGAGGGCCAAATCAGCGTCCTGGCGTGTGCTTCTAGATCGAAACTCAGAGTTTGTCGAAAGCCGGGAAGTGAGAGCCTGTGGTTCCCCGGTGGTGCGAATTTTGTGAAGAAGATTGAGGGATTGGAGTTCGTACAGCTGCCGGGCGGTGAGCCAGCCCAGTTCATCTCGCACGTCCGATATGTGACATGTCATGATGTGCCTTATATTGGCTTGCGAAATGGCCTTGTCCTATTTCTTACATAATGTGGGGTAACATCAGGGGCTCCGCCACCGGGGGACGGGGGGACGTGTCCCCCCAAACATTTTCCGATTTTAACATTACACCATGGGCGTTGCATGGTAGGAATCGACTTCAAAATGCCTCCATCCCCCCCCCCCCCCTCCCAACTTTCGGAAGGTGGCGACGCCCTTGGGTAACATTTACATATAGCATTAGCTTCACGACTGTTGCTCAACTTCTGTATGGTCCAGTCCAGACACTAGACAGTAACATTGAGACAAGACACACATGTTTAATTTTTGACGTCCGTTAAGATTTTTATATATAAATTTAGTCCGAATGTTTTTGAATGGATGGATTTCCGAGGTCAGGCCCCGCGCTAAGCATAGCTTGTTGCGCAGGCCCTGACCCCACCACCCGATTAAGCAATTTCTGGCGTCCAGCAGAATTTAGAAACGAAAGTTTAAACCTGCCCGACATACCTGGACACAGTCCGCCCCACCTTCTGACGTCACCTGACCTTGAGTGCGTCCGCTGTCACCGGCCACAGGCCATCCCAGTCAGGGGCAAATAGCGAGCGCCGAAGCGACTCGAACCCGGGCTGCCACTACCGGGTGAGGTCAGAAGCCCGGCACTCTTCCAACTGAGCTACAGGGGCGGAAGTTCGCGACTTATTCAGCGACGGATTCAGATTTGGCCGAAACCTCGGCCCATGGGCAATTCTGACACGCTGATCACGAATATGACGTTAATTGTACTGTTCAAGGCCATCTTCAAGGCCATCTTCAAGGTCAAATTCAAGGTCAAATTCAAGGTCAAAGGACGGGGTACCGCATAACGTCCCGAATGTATTGCCGGATCCTTTCCAAAATGATCTCAGATGATAGACATGGTCCATATCTAGCGTCCGCCACCGTGACCTGACCTGACCTGTGACCTTTGACCTTGGAGGTCAAATTCGATGTCAAAGGACGGGGTACCGCATAACGTCCCGAATTTATTGCCGGATCCTTTCCAAAGTGGTCTCTTTGGAAAGGATCCGGAATTTGTCGAGAAATATTTCTAGCCCATGCGTTGTAATGTCAATTCAGATGATTACGGCGGTAATTTGGGCCGTATTTGCATCTGTGTTGTTTTCAAGTTAATCCTCCCAACGGGTCCAAGGTTACAACCTCACGAACCGTCTGCACTCATCCACTTGGCCCGTAGACATTTTATCTAGTTCCGCATGGAACAAACGCTAACGAACGAACAAACGTTTGGCGAGATAAATTGTGCACATCCGTGGGCAAACGGTGCTCACGATCGACTCGGATGGCGTTGAGCGCCATAACCGATGCTCGCCGTTCCACTGTGCCACTCAAACATGGCCTACAAGTGCTGGGGTACCCGACGGGAGTGCCAGAGTGCCAGTATTTCTCCAAAGTTCGCGTGATATCGGCTACGCTCCGGCACCAAAACAGACCATTCAAGCTGCGCAAACGACGCGGCGGTGGGGACAGCGTCCATCGATCTTGAATCACAAGCAGGCGTCTCTTGAACACACGGACATTTCATCCTGCGGGTGTTCCGTGCCAACCGCCGGAACCGCAGCCAACCGGAGCCGTGTGACGTCATACCTTTCGCCCATCCCCACTTTTAGTTACCCCACCGGCTGCCGACCACTGCTGACCGCCGAATCGCAGCCAACCGCAGGGTCCGTGAACAGGCCTCTATGTTGACATTCAAACGCATTGGCTAGTACTATTTCGGGAATTTTTCATTTCTGCCCGGCCACAGCCTGCCGCCTGGTGTTAGCGGGCCAGCCGACGCTGCGCGGCCAATGGAGACTGCAGCGCCGGGCAGCGATGTGCTTGCGCTCAAAGATGATTGTGCTGTCAGCTACCTCCAGTTTGCTTAAATCGAAGCAAAATCATGATATGATTTACTGTTAAGCATCGGCGCTGTGTTTCCTGCCTATGGCCCTCTGGATCTGTGATAAGCGACACACCCTAATAGGCAGGGTCCATATCTAACGGCCGTGACCTGACCCGTGACCTTTGACCTTGGAGGTCAAGTTCGAGGTCAAATGA
This sequence comes from Chirona hameri, assembly GCA_036785665.1. NCBI lineage: Eukaryota > Metazoa > Arthropoda > Thecostraca > Balanomorpha > Balanidae > Chirona > Chirona hameri. The sequence continues at coordinate 23,908 of JAXIVJ010009039.1, forward strand.
CGCCGGACGGGGCACCGCATAACGTCCCGAATTTATGGCGAGATTCTTTACAAAGTGGTATCAGATGATAGACATGGTCCATATCTAACGTCCGTCAGCGTGACCTGACCCGTGACATTTGACCTTGGAGGTCGAAGTCGAGGTCAAAGGACGGGGTACCGCATAACGTCCCGAATTTATTGCCGGATCCTTTCCAAAGTGGTCTCAGATGGAAGGGGAGGTCATTCCCCCCCACCTGCGGTTTGTCGGAAATAGCGGGAAAACAGCGGCGCGCAGCGTCGTCAAATTTGGACACTTATTCGGGCATACATTACCCACATTGTGTGAAAGGTTTGACATCAGTTCATCACAGGTTAGGTCACCAGGTCACGTCAAGTGACCTTACCTCACACAATGTTTGTGGTCGTGCCAAAGCCACAGTCTTTGTCCGAGAGATTTGAAACATGCAGGATTTCATAAGGCCATACGTACCTACGATTCTTATATTCCGGATTTTTGTTTGTATCGTTGACCTAAGGTCAGGTCAATTTCGTGACCTCCCTATTATAAGTCAATGGGAAAATATACAAATGCTTCCTATGAAATAATATGCATTGGATCAGGCAAATGCTCTCATAATCACGTTACTTGAGCTCTTTCTTGATGACCCAGGTGCAATTGTTGCTCAGTGACCTCTGCAAGGTCATCCGAGGTCACCAGCACTTTGTTATCAATAACTATGTATATAATAAAGATAGAGACGTGCGAATGATACCACTGTGTTTGTCTCGTCGAGTCGCGTCGCCCCATATGCAACATGACCTACCTAGATCACCAAATGACCTTGACCTTAGGTCAAAATTTGAAATTGACTTCACCAGGTCATCATTAATATCTTTCGAAGCGCCTTAACGAGACAAACACGATGGTGTTAAAATTATTGCTTTATGTTTAACCGATCAAAATGTATTCACGAGCAACTTTTGGGGGAAAATGCCCTCGTGATCTTTCGTGACCTCTGTAGCCTAAACTATTGACCTGAGCTAAAATTTGAGGATACCAAGTGGGATTTCATTGTTCAAGAGATGTCGATTTTTTTTCTCGTCTGTTCCTAGCTATCATAGTTCCCGGGATATTTGGGTGTCTTCAAAGCGAAGTCCTACAACTGGAAAATCTGACCTTCGATGACCTCTGGTGACCTCAATATTGACCTGAGCCAAAGCATACCCGAAATAAATTCGAATGTCCTTGTCGAGAGCTTTCAAACTTTTTTCCGCGTCTTTCTAGCCCTTTTAGTTTTCGAGTTAGAAGGGGGGGGGGTCATTTTGACGCCCCACCCCCACCCCACAATAGGGCGAAGTTGTCTCAGAGGCCCACCGGGGCGCGGGTTAAAGTAAGTAATGTTTTTTTTTACCTTTTTTGATACCCAAGCCAAATGTATTTCCGATTTTTGACTATATTAGTTTTAAGTTAAAACATGTCGTTCTACATATTAATGTCGTTCAGATATACGAAATCAAATTGCTGTTTATTTATCTCCAAATATCCCAATTTTGTCATTTTACATGCTATTTTTGAGAAAAATGTTATTCCCTAATATCTTTTGACTGAATAAGGCTAAAATGTTCAAATGAACGCCATTTTGTTATTTTCGTCAAGACGCGTTGAATGATATGTAGTATAACCTCTTTCTGACATTTGTTGACCTTGGCATAAGGTCAAGTGTCACGGGTCAGGGTCAGGTCACGGTGACGGACGTTAGATATAGCCCCTGTATATTATCTGAGACCACTTAGGAAAGGATCCGGCACTAAATTCGGGACGTTATGCGGTATCCCGTCCTTTGACCTCGAATTTGACCTCCAATGTCGAAGGTCACGGGTCAGGTCACGCTGACGGACGTTAGATATGAACCCTGTTTGTCATGAGACCACTTTGGAAAAGATCCGGCAATAAATTCGGGACGTTATGCGTTACCCCGTCCTTTGACATTGAATTTGACCTTGAAGATGACCTTGAACGGCAAAATGGAGGTCATATTCGTGATCAGCGTGTCATAATTGTCTGTGGGCCGAGGTTTGGGCCAAATCTGAATCCATCGCTGAATAAGTCGCTAACTTCACGGACAATCTGTTACAATCTGTCTGAGAAATGCTTTCTCGAACCTGATGTGTGTTATGCAGCAATATTCTGCAGCTTCCCGGCTATTCAACCATCTTTCTTGAAATGGAGAAGTTAAGAGCGTGTGGGTGGCACTCATTATCAGGTGATATGCAGTCTGGGACCAAGTAATTCCAGCTGTCTGCTGTTAACTCAGTTGCCTCCTGCAGGAAAGGGCCCCTGCCCGTCCCAGTGCACCCATGGCTCGTCTGGTGACCTTCGACGCGACCAACACCTTGATCCGTCTGCGGCTCACGCCGGGCGAGTACTATGCCGCCGTCGCTGGTCAGCACGGACTCACCGTTTCCGCGCCCGAGGCCAACCGTGCGTTCCGGCGCCACTTTGGCGCCCTCCTGGCCGAGGTGCCGAACTTCGGCCGCGACCAGTCGGGCGGCTGGCGCGCCTGGTGGACGACTCTGGTCGGTCGCGTGCTGTCGGACGCGGGCGAGTCGCCGCCGGCCGCCGCCGCCGCCGCCGCCGTAGCCGACCGTCTAATCAGGGATTACGCCGGCACCGACTGCTGGCGGACGGCGGACGGCGCCGTGCCCCTCCTGCAGCGACTCGCAGCGCGCGGCGTCCGACTCGGTGTCGTCTCCAACTTCGACCCGCGCCTGCACAAGCTGCTCGAGCGACTCGAGCTGAGCCAGTTTTTCGACTTCGTGATCGCCTCGTACGAGCACCCCTTCTGCAAGCCGGACGGGCGTATCTTCGAGCTGGCGCGGCGCACGGCCGCCGCCGAGCGGTGCACGCACGTGGGCGACAACGTGCCGCTCGATTACGAGGCGGCGCGCGCGGCCGGCTGGGAGGCGGTGCTGGTGGGAGAGGCGCGGCCAGGGGCGGACGTCGACCCGGCGCACCTGTGCCCCCGTCTGGCCGACCTGGAGGCGTACCTAGAGTGACGGGTGTGATTCGCAGATAGGTGACCTCTTCGGGAAACGATAGTGATCGGTTGAACTTCGAAGTGACCACTTAGCCCTCCTCTCTTCATTTGCTTTGTATTTCTTCTTCCATTTCCTAGCTGGGAGTGCCGCGACATTTTCTCGTTTGTTCTCTGGTGTTAACGTAAGGTGATGTGCGTCGTTGGGATCGAGGGCGGGGGCATTCCTGGTCACCTGTTAATGGGTGGCGGCATAAAAAAGTGATGCAACGAAAGGGTTTAGGTGCTTAATTACCACTGTTAGCAGGTATGAATGCCTTGAGGTTGTTATTGACATTGTGCTCTGTGGTTACCCAATGTGCGCACGGGTTTGTGTCCTGCGCTAGCTTTGCTTCGCAAGTATGAATTGTATTTTCTGATCGGTTATCAAATGCCAAGCCAACTGTACAATAGTATACAATATTTGAATTTATTTTGCTGGTATGCCACACTGTGTGTTTTAGATGATTATGGGTCATTCTGCCTTCATAGAGAACGTACTCACTCAAGGGTTGTGCCCGAATGCGCAATTGACTCAAGTTACTCCCGTCTTGTGGGCAGCCCCTCACTACTGATAAGGAAGGAATGCCAGGGGTCGGGATCGGATCAGTAGAGGTGCAAGATTAGTAACAGATAGTGTTAGACGATAAATTGCTCCTTCTACATAAATATAGCACCTCCTACCGGCAGCGCTCGACACTCGGTGCCTGCTGGCACCCTGCCCGAACCGTGAGGGGACAAGTACAAAAGGGTGACAACTTGAGTCAATTGCGTCATCGAGCACAACCCTAGAACGTAGGGTCCATATTTAATTAAAACGGGTCACCCAGTATCAGTATAATCGCCGTGAGTGCCGAATGTTGTGCATTTAGAATGTGTGTGACCTGGTAAATGATGCCGCTATATATGACGTGAAGCGGGCAGGATAACCGTCCATTGCAGATGTGATTTTCATGTCGCAATACACTCAATAGTCAACGGCGCAGTGTGGATGGGTAGTATGGGTGGTACAGAATGATAGTGTTGGATAGTGTAAGCCAATAAACATTTGGTGAAATTCCCACTGCTGTTTTGTATATCAAAAGCAATCTTCAGTGTCAAGAGGGATAACTTGCTGGATTTGAACACGCATATGCTGAATAATTTAAGTTTTGTTTCAAGAAGGTTGAAATTTGCATTTTGAAGTCTGAAAATGTAAGACATTTCTACAACAAAAGAATGGTATCGCCTTACAGGGTCCGGCAAAAGTTGTTGCGTCTGCCTCCTATAACATATATCTCGTGCCCACGCGATTTCTGCCTCAGCTACCCGCGTTCCTGGGCGCGCCTCTGCTTCCTAGATCCTTTGCCCGCGAGGCATGGGGTCGCAATCCGACTTCGGGTCAGGGGCTGGCGAACTATGGCCAAAATCACGCGAACTGTCTGCCCGGAAACGCCGAGGAAAATGAAGGTTGCCCCCCCCCCCCCCCCCACCATCACCATCACCATCACCATCATCACCATCATCACCATCACCATCATCACCACTATAATCACCATCACCACCATCATCATCACCATTATCACCATCACCACCATCACCACCATCGCCATCACCATCACCATCGCCCGCACCTACACCATCCCCATATCGTCTCTGACCCACCATCGTCCACACCCACACCATCACTCACACCATCACCACGCCCACAACTTCTCTCATACCCACACCCACAATAATATAAAACAAACAAATTGCGCTTGCGCAAACATCCCTCTATTTGATGAAGGTACGTCCCCATATTTTGGCGTGCACCATTGCCCTTTCTGGCCGCACGCGGTGCCCGCTGCTCCGTCTGACAGCGGCGTTCCCGTTTCAGCCGCTGCTGGTCTGTCGGCCGGGTGCCGGTGGCCGCCGAGCTGTATGGAAGACGGCACTGACGAGGTGGGGGCGTCCTCCGAGACGCTGCAGCTGGAGCGCCGGGACTGGCAGAAGGCGCAGCGCCACCTGCTAACGGTACGTCGTGTAACGTGCTAACAGTACGTCGTGTAACGTGCTAACGGTATGTCGTGTAGCGTGCTGACGGTATGTCGTGTAACGTGCTAACGGTATGTCGTGTAACGTGCTAACGGTATGTCGTGTAACGTGCTAACGGTACGTCGTGTAACGTGCTAACGGTATGTCGTGTAACGTGCTAACGGTATGTCGTGTAACGTGCTAACGGTATGCCGTGTAACGTGCTAACGGTATGTCGTGTAACGTGCTAACGGTATGTCGTGTAGCGTGCTAACGGTACGTCGTGTAACGTGCTAACGGTATGCCGTGTAACGTGCTAACGGTACGTCGTGTAACGTGCTAACGGTATGTCGTGTAACGTGCTAACGGTATGTCGTGTAACGTGCTAACGGTATGTCGTGTAACGTGCTAACGGTACGTCGTGTAACGTGCTAACGGTATGCCGTGTAACGTGCTAACGGTATGCCTTGTAACGTACTAACGGTATGCCTTGTAACGTGCTAACGGTACGTCGTGTAACGTGCTAACGGTATGTCGTGTAACGTGCTAACGGTACGTCGTGTAACGTGCTAACGGTATGCTGCGTAACGTGCTAACGGTATGCCGCGTAACGTGCTAACGATACGTCTTGTAACGTGCTAACGGTATGTCGTGTAACGTGTTAACGGTATGCCGTGTAACGTGCTAACGGTACGTCGTGTAACCTGCTAACGGTATGCCGTGTAATGTGCTAACGGTATGCCGTGTGAAGTGCTAACGGTATGTCGTGTAACGTGCTAACGGTATGCCGTGTGAAGTGCTAGCGATACGTCGTGTAACGTGCTAACGGTATGTCGTGTAATGTGCTAACGGTATGCCGTGTGAAGTGCTAACGATACGTCGTGTAACGTGCTAACGGTATGCCGTGTAACGTGCTAACGGTACGTCGTGTAACGTGCTAACGGTATGCCGCGTAACGTGCTAACGATACGTCGTGTAACGTGCTAACGGTATGTCGTGTAACGTGCTAACGGTATGCCGTGTAACGTGCTAACGGTATGCCGTGTGAAGTGCTAACGGTACGCCTTGTGAAGTGCTAACGGTATGTCGTGTAACCTGCTAATGGTATGCCGTGTAATGTGCTAACGGTATGCCGTGTGAAGTGCTAACGGTATGTCGTGTAACGTGCTAACGGTATGTCGTGTGAAGTGCCGGCGGGATGCTGTGTAATGAGTAACGGCTGGACGCCAACCCGGAGTTACACGTTACAAGGCATACCGTTAGCACGTTACAAGGCATACTGTTAGCACGTTACAAGGTATGCAACGGGCAGGGCGATCATTGATGTAGGCATCAGGAGCATTGTAATGATGTGGTGCCGTGAATTGGATGAACGGTGATGTATGTGCCATCGATCACAGACGGCGCTACGTTGTTGCCCCGATGGCATCTCTGTGTGTGTATTGGTGGAGCTGTAGCGGATTGTGTGGTCTGCAGGGCGGCTACAGGGAGGGCCGCTCGGACGGTGAGGAGGCCAACCTCCAGCAGCACTTCGACGTCGGGTATAAGGAGGGCCTGGCACGGATCTGGCCCATCGCGCAGCTCCGAGGGAAGTTCTGGTCAGTGACACGCCTTTCGGAGTTAATTGTGCTAGTGCTGTTTTATTGGCATATATGGCTAATACTGTAATACTTTTGACATTCGATTCGCACCCCTGCAGGGGTGCAAATCGGAAGTCAAGTCTCGCGCAGGGCTCTGCGCGAGATATTGCAATGCTATGCATTCAGTATGCTATGTATACAGCACCGAAGCTTAGTGACGCAGTTTCCCTTGAATGTCATGTAAGTGATTACGATATTTGGTGTTTTGCTTCCATCTGTTTGTATTTGCCACCAAGTCTCACGATCGCTACGGTGCGTTTGCCAGTTTTTGCCCGTTGGTTGATGATTGCTTGTTTCGTTCGCTTTGTTCTCGGGCGTTTGTATCGCGTTACATCGTACCTGCTCTCAAAACGCATTGGTCTCGAATCGCCAGCCCTGGTCATCTCCCCCACATAATACAGTCAATGATTGTCGCCTGATTATAGCATGTGCCGTCTATTCCCCAGTGCTGCGATTGCCGTGTGCCACCTGCAGGGTGACCAGACGGAGCTGTCGCAGCTGGCCGGCGAGCACGTCTCGCAGCTGACGGAGCTCGAGCAGCGGCTGGGCGTCAAGCGGGGCTGCGACGCTGCCGACCGCGCCGAGATCGCGCGGGAGCTGGCCGCCGCTGAGGGCGTGCTGAGTCGGCTGGTAGCGGAGCCGGGGCGGGACCGGGACGCGGTGCAGGGGGTGGTGGGAGGTGGTGAGCTATGAGTGCAGAGGTAGCGGAGCGGGCGGCGGCCGCGGCGGGGGCGGGGGACTGGGCGGAGGCGGAGCGGCAGCTGGCGGAGATCACTGCTCGGCTCCGGACTGATCCGGACTGCCTGTCCCCGGCCGGACTGGCCGCCGTCTCGGCGCTGGTCCAGCCGGCCCCGGCCGAGGGCGTCGCGGTGTCTGCGCTGACTGAGGCGTTGCGCTGTCTGCGGAACGCGGCCGCTGTGTCGCCGCCGCACCGGCAGCGGCTGGGCTCGGACCTCGAGCTGCTGCGGCGACTGGCGGCGCTGCTGCGGCGGCGGCGCGACTCGGAGCAGCTGCTCGTGCCGGCCCGCTGCGCCGTCCAGCTGCTGGGGAACGTGGTGTCGGTCGACCGTGACGTGCAGGTCGCCGTCTGGGCCAGCGTCGAGGACACGATGCTCGACCTGCTCTCGAGCAGTGACGAGAAACTGCCGGCGTACAGCGCCACGCTGATGTTCAACGCAGTGAAGGACAACGCGGACGTGCAGTCCAGTCTCCAGGCGCGGCCCGACTTCGGCTCCGTGATGTCCATGCTGCTGATGCTCGTGACGGTCGACTCAGAGTTCGCGCTCTTCTGCGTGGAGGAGCTGTGCGCGGCCGACTTCGTGAGTCTGTACAAGGCTGTGTCGGAGGTGCACTACGCCGTGCTGCTGGACCTGGTACTGGTCGCCGTCGAGGCCGGCCGGCTGCAGCTGCCCGCCGAGACCGCCGGCTTCGTCGCCGACCGGTTCCGGGCGCGCGCGCAGACCCCAGTGGCGGCCGCCGACCCGGTGGAGATGAAGAAGCTGCTGGAGCTGCTGGGGGTGCTGTCGGCGGAGGACCGGCTGCGGCCAGCGCTGCAGAAGGACGACGTCCTTCTCGAGGCCGTGGTGCGCATCCTGCGCCAGGTGCACGAGCTGAGCAAGGCCAATGGCACCGCCTTCAGCACGCTTGGCAAACTGGCCGATCTGGAGCGGGAGGGTGCCGAGGAGGTGAGCGCCGAGCCGACGTTCGGCCTGAAGGGGCAGCTGGTGCGGCTGGTGGGGAACCTCGTCTGGCGGCGGCTGGCGGCGCAGCACGCCGCGCGACAGTGGCAGGCCATCCCGGTCGTCCTCGAGTGCTGCAACCTGGACGCGCGGAACCCGCTGCTGCAGCAGTGGGCGGTGGTGGCAGTGCGTAACCTGTGTGAGCTCTGTCCCGAGAACCAGGAGGAGGTCCTCGCCATGAAGATGGAGGGCGTGGCGCCGGCGGCGGTCGAGGAGCTCCAACGGATGGGGCTGACCACAGTAACCGAGGCGGGCCGGATCCGCGTTCAGTCCGTCCCTCCCAAGCAGTGAGCTCACTTCAGGCAGTGAAACTGCCCTCGTTGAATTTGAAGAGGCGTGATTCTATGGGTTGGGACTTGGGATTGCTCTTCATTTGATGCAACTTGTTATCAAGAACTTTGTGGACATGAGTTGACAACATATTTTGCATGTTATCCTGCGATGTTTCCGAAAATATAAGAGGGGAAGAAAAAAATGCATTGTTTTTGTCCGTTGCCTTGAGTGGTTTTGTGGATGAATTAATATAAGCGTGCAGGGATCCCGATGAGCTGCATTGGGATTCCCGTCGCTGTTGAGTATCTAGGGCCTTGGCTGTTGGGGAGTCCTGTGACATTAGAGGATTTCCAAGTACCTTGGGATTTCCCTTCTTCGTGGTAGACCCAAGGTCATATATAGGAGGTAGCGTCATCCGGCGATTCTATAGAATCGTGACGCCAGAGCGTGACGTAGTTCGGGTCCATCGGCCTCCTCCGCCATTGCTATTTGGGGATAAATCAATACCCTCTAGTTCAAAACGTCAAAATGTCACGTAAAATCCAAAAGACAGCGCTGGAAAGCTCAAAACAAGGCGAATCGAAATATTTTAGGCTCAGGTCAATATTGAGGTCACTAGAGGTCAGCAAAGGTCAGGGCCTTGTTCACGGCGGTTCGGCGGTCACCAGCTGAGGCTCTAAGCCCCGCCCCTTCGATGAACTTTTGATTTGACCTAAACCACATGAAATTGTTATGAATCGACGCGTCCGGACGAGGCGAACACGGTGACATCAAAACAATTGCTGTATCTTTATTTGTTAAAAAGTTATTTGCGAGAAGACAAAAACAGTTTTAACCGACCGCAGACATGCGTCAGAATTGACTACTGGAGTGACGTACAAAGGGTTGTCTGAAGTAGCTCGGAAGCGGCCACAGTTTGGTGCTGTAATGACGTCACAGGTAGAAATACATTATTGTAGCTATTGTGAATTTGTTGGTTTTCAAAAATAATATTTGTAATAATATATCGATGCCATTCATTTATTTCCATTTTACCTTATCAAAGGTCAAGGGGCAGCTACAAGCTCAGTTTGGGAGCATTGTCAGAGGGTTTTTATGTCGTCATTGGTTCCGTGCTATGTCTCGCTCACGCCAGGCTCTGCATAAATAAATGGCTCACGCCAGTTTAGACAATGCCCTAGATACCGGAGGCCTGTTCACGGGGTCTGCGGCCGCCGCGGCTCCCGCGGCCAGGAGGCGGAGCCTAATTTGAACAACTTTGAACACTTTTGCGGCCGCTGATGGCGTCCGATAAATGGCGCGTGTAGCGTTCGCAACGAATAGGCAATTTCATGAAAACCCTCAATGTTTTTCAAAACCACTCAACTACATGAATATCTACGAGTCACTACGAGTTGTCATTTTTGGTCAAACAACCGCCAGTGAGCTGTGATATCAACAAAACAGTGCGCAACCTTTGTCAGACGCGCGCCATTTATGTGGAAGTTCTTTTGCGGCTGCTCCCTATCAACCGCAGGAGCCGCAGAACGGAGAGTCTCTCCTCCCGGATCTGCTCTTTCGTGATTGGCTGACGATTAAGCCCCACCCTTTTGGCCGCGGGAGCCGCGGCGGCCGCAGACCCCGTGAACAGGCCTCAGGGTAATAGAACAACGGGTAGAACAGTAAGGAATGTAACGCCCAAATGAATTAGACAAGATATATCTTTTATCGTAATTGTTTTGTTTATTATAAATTAAAGGTATTGTTTGCTATTAATAACTTCTATTTCCATAGATTACATCTTTATTTATTGAATTAAGCGCCAGCAAATATACGCAGTAGTTGTCGAAGTAGTGTATATTTCAGTACTGTAGTAGTATTTGGAAGCGATCAGCGGTCGTTCAGACATTTTTTACCCCCCAAGCCCATTTAACCCCTTTACGCCTGAAATATCGAAAAATGATAAATAAAACATTGTAGCTAAGACTTGTAGCTATCTGTTCCAGAAGTCGGATTTAAAATATGTACCATAGGTTACGAGCCAGTCTCGTCTGAAAATCATCGATTTAACATGGAACCCTATGGTGTAGTAGGTTTTTAACGCCCAAACGCCAGAGTGCTGCCAACTGTTAGTGGTGGGGGCGCTAGATGCTCAGTTTAGAGCCAAACAGGCGTTTGGGATTCCCCCTGTGCTGTGCTCTGCTCAACTCAACTATTTGGATTTCTAGCTGGGTTTTGTGTAAATAATTCGATAAAGTTGTGGGGAAGTGATATAGGCACAATTAAAATACTCTTATGAAAAATATGTTCATATTGACACCACTGTGCAGCTGAGCTCACGACATAAGCACCAGTTGAATTAGGTAAGGCTCATCAGCTTTGTTTTCTACTTGCTGTATGACCCTTGTAAGCAAGGTAGCTTTACTTTTAATGGCTTGTGATGGCCAACTATATTGATATTTGCTTTTCCAGTCAATTGCAACTTAGTCTGCCAGAGTAATATAAAAAATATGGTTGATGAAATTTACAAGTCTTTCACCTCACCTGTTCAACTCACCTGTTGGGTTTCTTTGCTCATTACCCTGATGGTGGAGAGGATAATGTAGGAAGGAAACCGTGTTGAAGAGAGACGTGCCAACCCCTGCACAGGACAAGAATCTCACATTTGGATGGGACAGGGATGTAAAGGGCTGGAAGATTACATCTGCTTGGTGTTATTAATTGAGCCGGTCGTAAAAATAACTGTTGTGGAGTAGTAACTTAACGAAAATTGGTGCCAATGGATGCTGAAATGCGTTCAACAGAGAATACCTTGAGGTCCTAAATACAACAAATACAACAAATGTGTAAACAAATGTGTAAACAAATGTGTAAACAATGTGGACATATACATCACAGAATGTGACTTCACAATGAGATTGGTGCAGAATAACTACTGAATCCAACTTAGTTGAAGATGTAAACAAAGAGCAATTCAAGAAAATGAGATAGAAAATGCAATGATAGAAAATGCAATTCAACCCTGCTGCAGAGGTTGAAGGAGTCCAGGAAACCAGTCATTGTGACTGGCATCCTCCCTCACTGTGGAGCCAGTGAGGAGTGGTACTTGAGAGCTCTGTCTGTGAACAGCTCAGTTCAGAACTTATGTTCAGCTATGGGGCTTAGTTATGTAGACTTATGGGATCAGTTCTATGAGTGGCATAGGTACTATATGAAGGATGGGCTTCACTTATCGGATGAGGGGGCAAGGGCCTTGGGAGATGCCTACAGAAGTGTCATTCAGGGAAACTAGGTAGGAGGGGGGGTTCAGGGACGCTAGTACTAGGGCATCAGGAAGTAAGCATTGGTAGAAGTTCATGTCAGAATAGGACAGTAGATCACAATTCCCTCAGAATTAGTAGAGTCAGCTCAAAGTATAAGATCACATGTGTGTTGCTGAATGCCCAAAGTATTAGGTCTAAATTTGACGAGTTTGAGTGTTATGTTGCCCTTGAAAAGCCTGATATCATTTGTGTAACCGAGACATGGGTTAGTGAGGGGTATAATAGGGATAGGCTACAGGATTTCGAGTTACAAGGGTATAACATGTTCTCATACTGCAGAGAATCACGGCAGGGAGGCGGAGTGTTTGTATATGTAAATAGCTTGTACTGCACTACTAGAGTTGATGATTCTAGTAAAGTAAAAGAAGTAGAATCAATCTGGCTTGACATTAAAATTGGTACAGGAAACAGAGGAAGGTTGAGGATAGGTGCATTTTACAGACCAGGGAATCTTCCAAGGAACTCCCAAGCTGAAACAGACCAAGATATTTGTGAGGAAATACGTAGGAACTTTCGGGCTCAGTGTCTTATTATGGGAGATTTTAACTTAAGAGGATACGAAAGTATAGCAGAGGAAACAAATGAGTGTAGGTTGTATAGGCAAATCTTTGAAGAGGAGCTTTTCATGCATCAGTTTGTAACAGAGCCAACCAGACATTGCTCCATTCTAGACCTTGTATTCTCAGACAACAGTGATCTAGTTAGTGACATAAGTATTTGTGCAGGTCTAGGAACCAGTGATCACAATATGGTTAAATTCAATATCTCATCAGAAATGAGGCCCAAAGATAACCTTATTATGGTTCCAAACTTCAGCCAGGCTGATTTTGATGGTATTAGAAATGACCTCGCTCAGATAAAATGGAACGTTGAGTTGGCAGGTTTAGATGCATGTGAGGCCTGTAATGTTTTCAAAGCTAGATTAAGCCAAATTCAAAATCGGCATATACCCCTCAGGCACAAACGTAACAGAACCAAGGGCAATCCAGTTTGGCTTACCCCAGAAGTAAGGAGTGCTATACAAGCTAAAAGAAGTGCATTTGGCATTTTGAAGGGATCTTCACTAGATATAAATCAGAAGGCCTACCAGAATGCAAGAAATTCAGTTAAGAAAAAGGTCAGAGCAGCTAAAAGGGCAAAGGAACTTGATTTAGCTAGACATTGTAATGCAGATAGTAAGAAGTTCTTCAGTTTTTATAAGTTAAGTACAGTTTCCAAAAATATAGGTCCATTTAAGGTAGATGATGTGTTAGTTAGCAAGGACAGTGAAATGGTTGAAGTGCTTAATGATCAGTTTCAATCTGTCTTTACTATCGAGGACCAGAGTAGTATTGCAGCACTTCAGCCTGAGCTAGAGACAGAGGAGACTATAGGAGAGCTAGGTGGCATAAGTAGTGAACTTGTTCTAGAATATCTAAAGAAAGTAAGGCCTAACAAGGCAGAAGGACCTGATGAAATCCATGCTAGACTTTTAAGAGAATCTGAAAGGGAGTTGTCGGTTCCATTAGCCATAATATTTTCTAAATCACTTGCAGATAGTAAAATTCCACTTGATTGGAAAAGAGCAAATGTTGTTCCTATTCATAAAAAGGGAGATAGAAGTAAAGAGGAAAACTATAGACCAGTTAGTCTGACCTCATTAGTCTGCAAGGTGCTTGAATCAATCATCAAAGATAAGATTGTTGAATTCTTGGAGCAAAATGAACTCATCAAGGATACACAGCATGGCTTTAGGAAGGGCCGTTCTTGTTTAACTAATCTTCTGGAGTTTTTGGATGTTGCAACAGATAGCTTTGATCAGGGTAAACAGCTAGATGTAGCTTTTCTTGATTTCAGTAAAGCATTTGACAAAGTCCCCCATACAAGACTGGGGTTGCAACTTAAAATTCATGGGATCAGGGGCAAGATTCTGGATTGGATAGAAACGTGGCTTTCAGGACGCCAGCAAAGGGTTATATTGAATGGGTGCCAATCACAATGGAAGGAGGTTCTCAGTGGGGTTCCACAGGGCTCAGTCCTGGGCCCATTGCTTTTTATAATATTTGTGAATGCAATTGAGAACAGTATAGACAGCAAAGTCTTGAAATTTGCAGACGATCTAAAAGTTGTCAGGATTATTAGAGGAAAACATGATCAGGATGTTTTTCAATCAGATCTGGACAAGCTAGTTGAGTGGTCTGAAGCATGGCAGATGAAATTCAATTTGAGTAAATGTAAGATTATGCACGCTGGACGGGTTAGCAGTAAACATAGGTATGAAATGGGTGGGCAGAAAATGGAGCAGATTGAAAAGGAAAGAGATTTAGGTGTCGTGGTAAACAATAGACTATCAGCGTCAGACCAGGTTGTAGAAGCTAGGAAAAAGGCACTTAGAATGCTAGGGGCCATTAACAGAAATGTTTCCTACAAGAGTGAAAAGGTAATAACAAAACTGTATTGTGCATACGTTAGACCACATTTGGAGTATTGTGTACAAGCCTGGTCTCCAACATATGAGAAAGATTGCTGGTTGTTAGAAAGAGTTCAAAAAAGGGCAACAAAAATGGTTAATTGTCCTGGTAGTTTACCTTATGAAGATAGATTAAAGAAATTGGGTATGTTTTCACTTAGATATAGAAGGCTAAGAGGAGATCTAATTGAAGTCTTCAAATTTGTAAATAGTCAGCATTCTGGATATTTAAAGGGTATGTTTGAGTTCAATAGGGAAAATCGAGGTAGAGGTCATCAGCATAAACTCATTATGAAACAAAGTAGGACTAGGCTACGACAGTCATTTTTCAGTAGAAGGGTTGTAGGACATTGGAATATGCTACCAGGGGATGTCGCTGATGCAGTGACACTTGCTTCCTTCAAAATTAGATTAGATAAATACTTTACAGAGAAGGGATTAGTTCATAAATACTCGTGGGATTAGCCTTCTTTTATGCAGGTAGAGTAAGGTGATTTGAAGGGGCGAGACTGGTGGGGGGGGGGGGGGGGGGTATGGGTGTGGGTGGGGTGGGGTGCAACCTCGGATGGGCCCAAGAGGCTCTTTGTTGCACTTTTCTTTTATGTCTTTATGTCTCTTTTATGTCTTAATGGGCAATGACAGGAATGGGTGAATTGGGAGGAATGAAGGAACTAGGGCAGGAAATATGACTGGTGGATAGGAGTCCCTGGCGCTTCTAACCCTGTCCTAGCTTGTTAAGGACAGGGCGCATACCAAGGGTGGAGTGGATATACAATGTAGGTATACTGGAATAAATGGTATAGTGCAGATTGTCTGTTTGACCTATCCAATCTAGTGCAGATAATCAAATAGTCTGTTGGCTAGGTAGGTTTTTAGAGCGGACTTGAACTCTGTCAGTGTCACTGAGGACACTAGCCAGTCGGGCAAGGAATTCCAATCATGTACCACACGTTCAGTGAAAAAGCGAGCCCTAGCATCGATTTGACATTGGCTAACCCTGATTTTAAATCGGTGACCTTGAGTTCAGGAGTCAGAGGAGGTGTCCCACAGATCTGTGGGCTCTATGGGACAATTGCCATTGAAGATTTTCCAGCACTTGATTAGGTCGGCTCTGAGAAATCTTCCCTTCACAGAGTACAGATCGTGTGCTCTTAACCTGTTCCCATATTCCTTATCTTCCAGTCCTTTGACCTGACGAGTCCAGAGCCTCTGTATAGATTCAAGCTTCCTGACGTCTTGCAAGTATCCACTGTTCCAGACAGTTGAGGCATACTCTAAGACTGGCCTGATATGTGCCTTGAGTATGTGGACCATGAATTTGGGTTCTCTGCACAATGTCCCTTTCAGGAAACTGTGTGCTACCCCGCCAGCCTTCCTTGTCGCACTTCAGCTGTGCTCATGGAACTTCAGTTGATTGTCAATCAATACTCCGAGGTCCATCTGTGTATTTGCATATGGAAGCTGCTGTCCATCTAGTGTGTAGTTAGGTCTGTCATGTGTGTGCGAGCGCCTCTGGAAGCGAAGAACAGCACATTTCCTTGAGACCTGACACTGAAGTATTTGGTTTCAGTTTGATGCTTCAGTATCGCACCTTCCCAGTTAATCATAGTCTTGAGGTACCTATTAGAAGAAAAATTAGTCAGCTGATGGTATATTTTATTGCAGAGTGAAAATGCCACTCTCTAAACCCTATTACACTCACTAAACTTCCGTTCCTGGTGGAGCACAGCCCGCACAGGACTTGTATTTGTGACCGAAGGTCGGCTGCATAGCTCCCGCCACCACAATGTGATCTTGCACATCACTCACTGGCTCACAAAATTATTGCCACCATTTTCACTCTGCAATAAAATATACTGTCAGCTGAATAATTATTCTTCTAATAGGTACCTCAAGACTACAATAAACTTGGGAGGTGCATTACTGAAGTATTACTGATGCTTCTTCCATACCATTTTTTCTTAAATTTCCCAGCAACCTAATTTCACATACCACTACCACTCAGTTATCCTAGTTTGAGTTGCCTTGTTACTGGCTAGGGATAGCCTTGCATTGCTACACTGTTCTTTTGCCGTGATAGTAAAGCATTGAAATGATTGTTAAACATTGTGTTGTCTCCACTGGCTAATATATTGTTGTCATAGACCTTAAGTGAATACATATTTTTAGAAATACTTATAGAAACTGAAGAGTGTTGTACATACTCTCAGCGTTAGTTATATCAGTGTCACACCTACCCAAAGTAACTCCCCTTTTTAACCACCATAATTTTTCTGAACCTTATGACTATCCTCCTTCTTGGCGGTACATACTTGTTCTGAGACATCTTATGATGAATGCCTAGTTATGATGCTTTCAAAATGTGAAATACAGATTGTTGCATTTGTAGTCTGTCTAATCTCTAAGGTAAGCCAAGCAGAGTTTACCTTTTTCTGTTTCATCTGTGTGTATCATAATTCATGACTCATGGGTATCATGATTATCATCCCTTTTAAACACGCCAGTTATTGTTCCATACTTCTCATGTCACTGTTTGTCCGTTAGCCAGACAGGAACCACCAAAGTATCACACTACCAACAACACAATCTTCATACTTTGGAGTTGAAGAGGGAAAATGCATGGGAATTGGGAATCTCCATATTTTGGCATTGAAAAGGTAAATGCATATGTGGGTCATTGACAATACTTGTGGCAACCTGCCACAATAATCATGAATGACCCACATGTGCATAATGCATGTGTAATTGCCCTCCCACCGGCAGGGTAATTGTTCAAGGCTTCAGAGGAATGAGTATGTGATGACTTATGACTACCACCAGCTGGAAATAATGGAATATATGGGAAATAATGGAAATAATAGCTGGATGCTCTATTGCTTTGTAAAGTGGATTTTTTTATCTAAAATATTTGTCAATCTTCCAAATAGCTGCGTCCTTTGTTGACAGCAGGTGTTTGTTGGGTGGGAATTACATGTGTCTATGTGATGTGTGATTTTGTAACATTGTGCTTGGTTTCCTTTGTATTGCTATGTTTATGATCTCAATAAATTAAAAAAATAATTGTCTTTGAGCAACCACTTTCTAAAGCTATCTGGTACTCCCTTCACATGCCTCCACTGTAACCAGCCGCAGTGAGAGAGAACACTTCATGGCAATGCCCACCTCCAAGTCAGCCAAGCATCCGGCGAGGCCAACCAGCTGAAGACCCCGCGTCGTTTCAGACGGCGGCGCCATGCTGGACGAAGCCTCCTTCCTGAAGCTGCAGGTGTGCGCGCTCCGCTCGCGCTGGGAGGAGCTCTGCCAGGTGTTCCTGACGCCGGAGCGGCCGTCGCCGCGCCGCGTCGGCTTCCCGCGCTTCCTGCTGGCGTGGCTGCGACCGGACCGGCACTGGCCGGCCGCCGGCGGCGTCTCAGCCGTACCCTGCACGACGCGCTACCTGACCGCCGCCGAGCGCGTGCTGCGCGGCGTGGCCGGCGAGGCGGACCGGCTGATCGTGCTGGCCACGGAGCGGCGCACCGGCCGCTTCTCGCTGCAGCTGGGCGCCGCCGGCTTGGAGGCGGCCGTGGAGGCCTGTCTGCGCGCGCCGCCGCCGCTGCCACCGTGCGCGGTGGTGTTCGCCGCCGGCCGGCGCGTGCTGCCGCTGCTGCCGCTCTCACTTCTGCCGTTCTCGCGGCTGCCGGCGCCGCAGCGGCTGGCTGACGGTGTGCTGCTGCTGCCGGCCGCGCCGCCCGACGCCGTGCACCGTCTTCTGACACTGCTGCAGCGGGCCGGCGCCGTTCCGCCGCAGCCGCAGGCGGCGCCGCTGGCCGAGCTGTGCCGCCGGCTGGGCGGCGGCCAACTGGCGGCGCTGCTGCTGGCGCCGCAGTCGCCGCCGCCGCCGCCGGGCGCCGGCTCCGACCTGCCGCCGCCCGTCTTCTCCCCCCTGCCGCCGGACCGTAAGCCGGCGGCGCGCTGCGTGTCGGTGCGGTGCCGGCCGGGCTCCGGTCTGCCCGCAGAGGCGCTGCTGCTGCTCCGGAACGGGGTGGGCACCAGCGTCACCCTCGTGCCCTCCGACGGCGTGCCAGTCAGCGCGCACAAGCTGCCGCTCTGTCTGTACTCGCCGCTCGTCAGACGGACGTTCGAGACGCTGGCCACCGCGGCGATGGGCCGGGGAGAGGTTGCCGTGAAGGTGGGGGCGGAGGAGGACGTCCCCGGCGCGGCCGACTGCTCTGACGGCGTGCCCAGGCGACCCAGGTCGGGCAGCGGCGACGGGTCGACATCAGCGCGCCTGCCGCCGAGTCTCAGCAGCCCCGATCGCCTGGTGCTGCCGACACTGAGCGCCGAGGACCTGCAGAGCATGCTGGATTACATCTACGGCGGCGAGACGCCAGCCGCGCCCTCTACCGAACTGTTCCGCCGGCGGATGTGCGCCTGGATCGACTTCGATCTGCTTCCGATGGAAATCGCCGCGGGGACGGCGGACGCAGAAGGGGTGGCAACAGCGGCGGCGGGGATGACCAGCCGACGGTGGACGCTCAAATCCGAGTCCGATCCGAATCCGAGGCCGAGGCCGAGATCCGAATCAAATCCGAGGCCGGCGACGTACACCCGCCCCCGACCGCGGAAGCGACGGAAGACGACTCCTGTTGCCGTCGCCGCCGCCTCCCCACCGCCGCCGCCGCCGATGGAGCTCGGCGATGTCGCCTCCCCGGCAGCGCCGGCGGCAACAGAACTGCCGACCATTGTACCGCTGGACGCAGATCTGGTCGTGTACATTGCCGAGGAGAATGCGGCCGCTGTCGCCGGTGAGGAGACCCCGGCGGCTGTGGGGACCGGGGCGGAGCCGCTGCTTCCCAAGAGTGACCCGGCAGCGGCGGCCTCTGCCGATGTTTTCCCCCCGGCGGCCTCGCCGCCAGCGGCGGAGCTGGACTCTCTGAACATCAGCGCGGACGACGCGGCCTGCCTCTCCACGATCGCGCCGCTGGACGCCGACCTGACGATCTCGCCGGTCAGTGGCCCGCCGCCCGACAACCCAGACGACCCGGACTACGTGCCGGCCGAGGAGGCGCAGCACCGGATAGCGCTGCAGCAGACCCGCCGCCGCCGCCGCGGCCGGCCGCGCCGACCCCTCAACGTGGAGCGCACTGCCGTGCCCGAGCCCGTGGTGAAGGTGGAGCCTATCGCGGCCGACGGGCCTGCCGCGGCGACGGCAACTAGCCGCTTCACCTGCGACCACTGCGGCAAAACGCTGCGCACCGCGGCCAATCTGGCGAACCACGTGCGCACGCACACCGGGGAGCGGCCGTTCGCGTGTGCGGCCTGCGGCAAGACGTTCTCCTCCATGTCGGGCCTGCGCCACCACGAGCAGACGCACAGCGACATGGACCGCGACTGCGTGTGTGACGTCTGCGGCAAGCGCTTCACAAGGCACAACCTCTGGTCGCACATGAAGACGCACAGCAGGCCGTTCCTGTGCGCCGTGTGCGGCCAGGGCTTCTCCTCCCAGATGCACCTGAATAACCACTCTGTGTCGCAGCACGATCCGCTCTCCGCCGAGCACGTGTGCCACGAGTGCGGCCGCACCTTCACGCAGAAGGGCCACCTGGCCAACCACCTGCGGCTGCACAGCGACGCGAGGCGCAAGTTCTGCACCGTGTGCCAGCGCACGTGGCCGTCGGTGGCGGCGCTGCTGGACCACCAGGCGCTGAAGCACGGCGATTCGGGCACCGTGCAGTGCGGGCAGTGCGACAAGACGTTCCGCACGCTCAGCTCGCTGCGCTACCACCGGCGCACGCACACCGGCGAGCGGCCCTTCCAGTGCGCCTTCTGTGAGAAGCGGTTCTCGCGGCCGGACAATCTGCAGCTGCATACGCGCCGCCATACGGGCGAACGGCCCTATGACTGCACCTACTGCACTAAGTCGTTCATCTCGAAGGCGGTGCTGAACAAGCACGTGATCGCGCACAGGGAGGATAGCAAAAACGCGTCGTCGTCGTCATCGCCTCCCCAGCAGCAGCAACATCAGGAGGAGCAACAGCTGCAACAACCCCACCACCATCAACAGCAACAACCGCAACATCAACAGCAGCAGCAGCAGCCGCCGCCCACAGAGCAGCAGCCGTCACAGCCGTCACCATCTCCGAAAGTGATATCTGGCCGGAGCCGGCGGCCCGCCAAGTCGCAGAGCGCCGTCCTGTCGGTGCCGGTGTCGACTGCGGCTTCTGCTGATGCCGTTACTGCGGTGCCTGCAGAGGCGGTTCATATAGAGACATTGTCGGTACAGCTGCCGGCATGTCTGCTGGAGGAGGCCGGCAGCGGCGAGCAGGCCTTCACCGTGGACCTGCAGCCGGGCGAACCGCAGTTCGTCACCTTCCTCTGACCCGCCTACCTCTGACGTCTGACTGTCCTAGCTCTGACCCCGGCCCCTTCGACCCATGACTACCCTACCTTTAACCCCCCGAGTTGTATCACATCCCTGACCATGACCGTCATACTTTTGAATACCCCGCACCTAACTTTTCTACTTGTAACCTCTGACAGTCCTGCCTCTGACCTCTGACCACCCCTCCTGCTACCTCTGGCAACCTCATCTTCTGACTGGCCTTCCTCAATCCTCGGACCTATTACCTCCGTATTCTGACGTTGGGCGGGGACGACAGGGCGTGTCCTCTGCCGGACCCCCAGCGTAACAGCGGGCTGGCCCGGAGGCAGTCTTAGGGAGAGACGATTTATACCCGATCTGAGCGGCTCACAGACGCCGTCAGAGACCGGCCACTTGCCAGTAACCGGCCAGTGATTCGTGTGCGACCCGCCGGTGACCTGCCGGTGACCTGTCAGTGACCCGTGCGGTGTATGCCCGTTGCTGTGTGACGCGTGCAGTAACGGGTCTTTATGTATTTTCATGTCTTTATGAGTGGAGCTGGGACCCCGGCGCTAAGAAGCGGTCTGTGAAAGGTGGAGTTTGATCTGAATGGTGTGGTGATGGACCGAAGGTGATGTGCTAGCTTCCGTATCGTCTCGAGTCTTTCTTTTACCTGTAGGCGAGTTGTGCAATGCATCCAACATGTGGCCGAGCAGCCAAAACAGCGTGACTGGTATTGTATTGTTGTTGTTGTTGTTAGTTCCCTCCAGCCGGCGGCGCAGCCGCCGAGGTAGCCTCACGGCTCTGGAGGGCCCTGGCAGCGGCCCCCAAGGCCGCCACCTCGATTGTCGACCATATGCCTCAACATGACGTGTCCGGATATTCCCTGTTCTTCGATAGGCACGACATGACTCCTGACATGATGATTCCTCTCCAGACGTTGAATTGTGAAGTGTTATCTCTTCATTTGAATTGTACTTGTGAATGGAAAGCAACGTGGTACTTAGATCCGTTTGTGTACGCAAACCTTTCTAGCCTGAACACTAGGCATGGTCGTCAGCAGGGTGGAAATTAAAAAAATCCGGATTTCCGGATTTTGCAAAGATTCCGGAAATTGCGAGGGTCGATTAGTATGTAGTAAGCAATTCTGAACAACTTTTCCATTTTCGGTTTTTGGATTTGATTAATTCCTAACTACCTTAAATCCATTTTTCGGCAACATGTTCGGGTGGCCATTATGCATGATCGTCAGGATTGTGAAAAGAAAAAAATACGGATTTCGAAAATTGCGAGGGTGGATTCGTCTGCAGTAAGCAATTTTGAACAACCTTTCTGTCTTCGGATTTTCTTTTTGATTAAATCCTGACTACTTTTAATCAGATTGGTTATTGATTCGATACTGATTGAATCGATTGGTATCGTTCAATCAAAATTCCTTGAATATTTTTTTTATTTATTCACAACCACATCTTTTGATTCATGAATCGTGATTGAATCCAAACCCGCATCAAACCAAGGCTGATTGAATCAAAGATTTAACGATTCTTAACGATTCAAGTACACTGGTAAATTGTGCAAATACATGCAGTCACAGTGGCTACATTCATTTATACTGAAATATTATTGCTGTAACAATGTTTTGATGATCATATATATGTATGTTTCCATTTTGATTGATTTGATATAAATTCACCACATATATTTAAATATTGTGCTCACTTTGGCCTCCCGGTGGGGGGGGGGGGGGGGGGGGGGGGCATTTTGGCTCCCAGGCCTCCTCTGGTTTCCAGAGGGCCCTCTCCGACCTCCAGAGAGCCCACTCTGACCACTCTGGGCAGAAAGTCGCAGAGAGTCGCCTGGGCAGAGAGTCCACTCTAACTCTCTGCCCAGGCGGGCCCACCTGGGCGTCATGTTGTGACTGGGAGGGAGGGGGCACAATATATGTTGGCCCCTTTCATGGGCCTTTGGGGGAGGCATGGCCCGCATGGTCCCCCTTGCGACCGCCACTGGTCTCAGGCCCCCTGTCGGTCTCAGGGGCTCTGTCGGTCTGGGGGCCCTTGGTGGGCCTGAGGGCCTCTGTCGGCCTGAGGGGATCCTCTGTCGGCCTGTGGGGACCCTCTGGCGGCCTGAGGGATCCTCTATCGGCATGAGAAGTCTTCTGGCCGCCTGATGTGGCCCTTGGCCAGCTTGAGGGGCCCTTGGTCGGTCAAGGGGCCCTCTGTCACCTTGATGGACCCTCCATTTGTCGGCCTGAGAGGACCCTCTGTCGGTCTGAGGAGACCCTCTGACTGCCCAAGGGGCCCTCTGTCAGCATGAGGGGCCCTCTGTCGGCCTGAGAGGGCACTCTGTTGGCCTGAGGGGCCCTCTGTCGACCTGAGGGGCCCTCTGGCGGCCTGAGGGGCCCTCTGGCGGCCTGAGGGGCCCTCTGTCGGGCTGAAAGGGCCTTCTGTCGGCCTGAGGGTGGGCCTGAGGAGCCTCTGTCGGCCTGTGAGGGCCTTCGGTCGGCTTGAGGGAGCATTTGGTCGACTTGAGGGGTTTTGGTCGGCTTGAAGGGCCTCGGTCGGCATTGGGAGTCATTTGACGGCCTGAGGGCCCTCTGTCGGCCTGAAGGGGCCGTCTGTTGGTCCGTGGGGGCCTTCGGTCAGCTTGAGGGGGCATTCGTTTGGCCTAGGGGGCTCTAGTGTGCATCTGCATATTCAGTGCGCATGAGCATACACGAATTCAGCCAATTGGTCGTTACAGCGATTTACCAATCATCGGCGCGTGTCGGTCCGTTGAACGGCAGCCGAGCGTCCTGAGGACCAAACATGTAAACAAAAGTGGATTTAAGGTAGTCTGGAATTAATTTAAGCGGAAAACCGAAAATGGAAAAGTTGTTCAGAATTGTTTACTACATACCGATCCACCCTCGCAATTTTTGAAATCGGAAATCAATTCTGACGACCATGCCTACTGAACACTAGATTCTGTTTCTGTTCGTCAAATACTTATATATTTAAGTTTCTTGCTTCCTTCTGATATTTCTTATTCATTATGTTTAGTGAATGGTTTTTAGGCCAATGAAGCATCGGCTCATAGACTATATTATTAATAGCGCATATGACCATTGAATAATGTGTCTGCACGAATTACGTGGAGCGTCCATCGTTTTGTGCGCCTTTTTAGCATGCCCTTTCGCCAATTGTAGGGAATAGTCGTCGTTGGCCTGGGTCATATGTCAACATGAATGGGATTGACGCTAGGCCGTTTGAGTGAGCCCGGTTATCCCTGTGGTCATTGCCTCTGTTTTGATATCCATGTTTCAACGTGTCTAATACATATCGCCTAGCGTTGCCGCCATTGCCCTTTTATTTACACTGAACTAGTCGGGAGAGTTTGAATGTCCACGTTCTCCGAAGGCGAAGGCACTTGTGCTTCACACATTGTATCAAGGGCATCGCCGCCAGGGCCGCCAGGGCCGCCAGGGCCGCCAGGGCCGCCAGGGCCGCCAGGGCCGCCAGGGCCGCCAGGGCCGCCAGGGCCGCCAGGGCCGCCAGGGCCGCCAGGTCCGCCAGGTCTGCCAGGTCCGCCAGGGCCGCCAGGGGAGGTCTGCCCTCCCCCCGTGTTGGATTTTTCATTTCATGACCTGGTCCCGGAAAGTAAAAATACATAGGTGGAGAGTAAAATTGTATTGTCAGGCAAGTTAAGATTTTCATTTTTTTTAAAATTATTTTACTTGGAAAGTAAAAAAATCCTGATTTGTAATAGACATTAAATCCTTGTGAGGAAAATTGAATTATATTTTAACTACAATGTCGGTAAGATCAGGCGAAAAGAGAGCAAATTTCCTGAACAACTATGAAGAGAGCAAAATTATTTGGACCCAAAAGTCCAGAAAATGGCCCAAATTCCAAGGCTGCGCCCCCCCTGATAAGCAGGATTTTAACATAAGCCATATGGGGAGCGGGGGAAACCACATGGCTGCCTCCTCCGCTCCAAATTTTGTGATGACGCTCTTGCAGTACATACAACCAGTGCATAACCAGGGTGACGCGTTACCCGTTTTGCGGGCAATTGTATCTAAACTATTATTTTTGTTTTCCATCTTATCGGCATCTTATTGTGTTTTTTTTACATTTCGATTGGGCTGGGGGGGGGGGGGGCAAGATATGATTTGTCCTGGCCTCGATTCCCACACATCGCAATTTCAATGGCCCGTGTCATTGAAACGAATATTGAGGTAGCGTAGGACTGACGGCAGGTTTGACACAGTAGGTGGCACCAATTCAGTGACGGAACCTCAAGTTGAAAACACTGGATTTCTAATGACCTGTACTTCGCCCCGAAGACGTCTGTGGAATCCATGAGCTGTTGCGTTTATGGCTTCCGGAGTTTTATTGGATCAGTGAATTTGGCAATATGGAATCATCCGAGAAGCTCATTTTATCATTTTTTGGCCGGTGTTTAAAAAGTTGCGCACACAAATTCGAGATGTCGAAGCGTTTGTAGATGTTCTGTAGCTTGTATGTCTGTTCGTCATCCAGGTGTATTGTACAAAGTACGTTGTCGTCCTGGGCAGAACATAGGTGTTCTGTGTTCTGGTGGAACTGTAGGACAAAATACGATAAGACGATATCAAGACCAATGATGTCATCAGCCAAATCTTAACTGGGCTGCCGAATCAAACAATCAAACAAACAGTACATAGTTTGATTTCCACGATATCTGCGCGCATATTTGCGGTGCGCGCATTCACACTCACTCACACACTGTTATCAGATGATAACACACCTGTTTCTGAGAACTTAAAGTTAACCGACTCATTTTCTTACAACTCTTGCCATCGGCTTTGAACATACCGATAGGGTATGCGCGCACTCAGGCGTTGCACTAAAACTGTCACTGACTGCATTTGCCGCCGTTATCTGTCTCGATTATGGCAGTTGACTCACCGCTCCCTGTTTTCAGGTGCTTCAGTCGGAGCGTTGCCTCTGGGCCTGAGCGTCTGCCAGTCGGGCCGACCTGAGTCGCCGTGCGAGGGGCTGACTCGGCCGGTGTGCCACGCTGCTGCTGCCGGTGCCGGTCTTCTGAGAGCCCTTTTTGAAGACCCGGTCCGCCCCAGTGTACCACCATGACTGCCGTCCACCCAGAGATGGAGGCGATTCGCCAGGAGCAAGAGGAATGCGCCCTCAAGGAGCACAACGCCCAGCTCGAGGCTGCCGACAACCTGATCGTGCAGTGCGAGGAGTGCGCGCTGCCCTGGCTCGAGCTGGCGGCCGGCGCGCGCGAGCGCATCTGTCGCCAGATTCAGCTGGCGCAGGGCGGCCGCTGCTTCGACGGCCTGGCCGATCTGCTGGCCGTGGACGGCGTGGACCGCCGCTTCTGCTCTGAGCAGGTGTCGGGCCAGCTGAAGAGCTCCACCGAGCTGATGCTGGAGGACGTGACGCGCCGCGGCGCGCCGCTGCCCGCCGCGCTCCTGCTGCGCTTCCTCCTCGATCGCCGCCTGCTGCGCGTGCTGGCCGACGTTTCGTGCGGCGTGCAGGAGGCGTGTGCGCGCCGCCAGCAGCAGCAGCTGCTGGGCCGCGCCGCCGGATCGCCCATGGACAGCGGCTACCAGATCAGCATCAACGGCAGCGGCGCCGACTTCGTGGGCGTCGTGTCGGCGCCGGCAGACGCCACACTGGTGCAGGCGGTGCCGGTGCGCGCGGCGCCGCGCTCCGACTCGGACGTCGACCTGAAAGAGAAGCAGCCGCGCTCCAAAAAGCTGATGCTGACCTACACGCAGGACGGCCGCGATGCGGCGTTCGACGTGGCCAAGCGGCTGAAGGCGCTCGGCTTCAGGGTCATGCTGCTGGAGGAGCAGCGCCGCCTCCGCCAGCCGGACCCGTACTCGGCCGTGCAGAAGTGGTTTACCGGTATGGACTACATCGTGCCCGTGCTGACGGCCGAGTACCTGGCGGCCACTCAGAACCGCGCTGAGCCGCATGGCGAGCCGGCGCGCAACCTGGCCGCCGACGCGCGCTTCGTCTACTCGCTGATGTGCGCCGAGATGGAGCGCAACGGCCACGTCAACTGGCGCGTGCGCGCCGTGGTGCAGGACGGCACCGAGGAGAGCATGCGCAACCACCCGCTATACGGCTCTCCGCTGTTCCGCTACCCGTTCCTGGTCAGCGACCTCGAGATGTTGGCGGAGTGCCTCGAAGACTAGGTGACTAGTGACACCCTATCCAGGGCCGACTGGTGATGCCCTCTCCAGTGCTTAGTGTTTGGCAGAGCAGAGGGGCCCTATTCATTGCCGACTTGACACTCATTGAGGGCTGAATGCCTGAAGGACTTGGCGACGTCCTCTCCAGGGCCGAGTGGTTAGGGTGCTGGAAGGCCCAGCTCTCCAGAGCCGTCATGGTGTGAGAGACCAGTCCCTGTGTCGTCCCCTACCAGAGAGCACCCAGAAGTCGGAAGCTGTGGTTGTTCGGGTCACAGGCGTCTTTTGGGGCGTCTCAGAAACGCTCGGGCAGAAATGAAGGTTTATTAAGATGCTGCCCCTTTGGTCGGAAAAGTGTTTAAATGTAATTTCAGACTGTGTAGGTCCCGGGTGTGGATGCGGCTGTGTCGTGGTCAAATGTTACGCTGTCCGTGTGTCTGTCTGACAACCTTTTCTCGCTTACGTGTTGGTTGAGCATGCTCATTATGTTCATTGCTGTGTGTTTTATGTGCTTTATATGGCATGTTATAGCTCCGAGGCCTGCAGACTTTGACGTGTGCGTGTCTATGTTGTGACTATGTTCCGCACGCCGGCTGCGTAGTATTTGGACTAGCACTAATTGGAGCACGTTTTGCTGCGCGACGCAATACTATGTTTTGTTTCCACTCGCAGAGTGGTGAACAGACGCAGTGTCATGGATGCGTTGCCATATTGTCTCTTCCCGACGCTCGGCGCGTCCTGGCCGGTTGCTGTGCTCGGGTTTGTATCGCGCGCCAACTTTGTGATATCACGCGCTGTTACGGAGAGGACATCCCAGCCGAGGTTTCGTGAATCGACTGATTTTGGCACGCCATAAGCTGGTGCAGCATAATGCGGTCAGTTATCGATACCTTCCATAGTTAACATGCATGCCAATCACATCACAAATGGCGGTAGAGTTAATTAGCTGTTCATCGTCAACGGGTCGCCTGTATTGAATCATGTGGACTTTAAGAGGAAATATTGCTCTTTTTTCGAGAAAATATATGTTGAGTAAATATATGTTAAATATATGTTGGCGGTTCTAATTGTGTCCGTGTTCGTCCGTGCGTGGCGATTGATATCCATCTTAGCATATGGTAGTGATATGGCCATTTGGTATGGGATGAGATGTTGTCGAGATAATTTTTGACGCGTCGCAAACTGCTTGCTTATATGTCGTGAACAGCGTGTTGAGCGGCATGAATATATATATTTTTTAATGTTATTGAAAAAACAATGAAGTTTCATAATCATAGCCACTATTCGAAATTCTCAGCCCGTACACATGCATGGTGAAGTGGATTATCTGAGAAGATCAGAGGGTGGCAGGTAACTAACAAGTCAGCTGAGGTGTCTTTCAGGGGAATAAGTGAGTCCGGCTGTGTCCGCAAAAGGTCGGTAGTTTAAGCCGCAGCTGTACGCTCTTCCGTAACCCAGCTGTACGCCCTTCCGTAACGCCTGCCTATCATGTGACTGCGTACGTCCGAAGAAGATGTTGGCGAAGCAAAGCGTTGTGCATTCCAGATTGCACTGCAGTAATGATATGATTTATACTCTAGGTTCGCGGGCTTGGTGTTAAACTGCCGCTCTGGCCTATGGTGTCAGTGACTCGAATGATCGAGATAATCAAATGGTTACGACGTTCCAGCCCGATTGCCGGCCCACCACTGATATAACATTGGCGGCATGACAGAAGGTACTGTCCACCACACACAATGTATCAATAGGTTGAGAACAAAACAGGCTGGAATAGTGCGATCTATCTCTGAGCTCTGTGCCCCCGTGTCTGCCGTGTAAACCAGGATCATAACTTGTCCAGATGTCGCGTCACTCGACGTTCATTACAGATGGCGCTGTCAACGCATCGAGTAGAGCAGGTGGCGCCGGCAGCCTCAGTGCCATTCGTCAACATCGACCCTGAAGAAT
>JAXIVJ010009040.1:0-52827 GCA_036785665.1 Chirona hameri
CGACGCGGCGATTCTCACCGTCATGCCGACTGGTTTTAGTGATTGTATGTGTGTGTGTGTGTGTGTGTGTGTGTGTGTGTGTGTGTGTGTGTGTGTGTGTGTGTGTGTGTGTGTGTGTGTGTGTGTGTGTGTGTGTGCGTGCGTGCGTGCGTGCGTGTGTGTGTGTGTTGTGGTGTGTGTGTGTGTGTGGTGTGTGTGTGGTGTGTGGTGTGTGGTGTGTGGTTGTGGTGTGTGTTGTGGTGTGTGGTGTGTGGTGTGGGGTGTGTGGTGTGTGGTGTGTGGTGTGTGGTGTGTGGTGTGTGGTGTGTGGGTGTGTGGTGTGTGGTTGTGGTGTGGTGTGTGGTGTGTGGTGTGTGGTGTGTGGTGGTGTGGGTGTGTGGTGTGTGGTGTGTGGTGTGTGGTGTGTGTGGTGTGTGGTGTGTGGTGTAGTGGTGTGTGGTGGTGTGGTGTGTGGTGTGTGGTGTGTGTGTGGTGTTGTGGTGTGTGGTGTGTGGTGTGTGGTTGGTGGTGTGTGGTGTGTGGTGTGTGGGGTGGTGTGTGGTTGTGTGGTGTGTGGTGTGTGTGTGGTGTGTGGTGTGTGGTGTGTGGTGTGTGGTGTGTGGTGTGTGGTGTGTGGTGGTGGTGTGTGGTGTGTGGTGTGTGGTGTGTGGTGTGTGGTGTGTGGTGTGTGGTGTGTGGTGTGTGTGTGTGGTGGTGGTGTGTGGTGTGTGGTGTGTGTGTGGTGTGTGGTGTGTGGTGTGTGGTGTGTGGTGTGTGGTGTGTGGTGTGTGGTGTGTGGTGTGTGGGTGTGGTGTGTGGTGTGTGGTGTGTGGTGTGTGGTGTGGTGTGTGGTGTGTGGTGTGGTGTGTGTAGTGCGTGCGTGCGTGCGTGCGTGCGTGCGCGTGGGGCGCCGTGTGCGCGCGTGTGCGCCGCGTGTGCGCGTGCGCGCGTGCGCGCGTGCGTGTGGGCGTGTGGTGCGTGTGTGCGCGTGTGCGCGCGTGTGCGCGCATGTGCGCGTGTGTGTGTGTGTGGTGGATATGGATAAATGTGTGGAGGTGCAGTAAATGCAGTGTGAGTTAACTGCAGTGGATATTGCAGCTTACCGGTACGGAGCCACCCATCTGGCTTTTTTGCTCTCGCCCCCCCCCCCCCCCCCCAATACTTTCCGACCTTAGATTACTTGATATATAGGTACAGGCAATAGGTGTCGATTTATATACCTACTTTTGGAGTGTCCCTCGACCCCCCCCCCCCCCATGTTGAGTTCGGCCCCCAAAGGTGCTCTCGACCCCCCCCACCCCCAATGTTTTCTGGCCCACTGGCGTATCCAAGGAACCCGAAGGGGCCAGCCTCCCAAATCGCCTGAAGTCGGCCAAACAATGGTTTGTTTTAAAAATCACCACAACCGCTTTGGGCTTTGGCCCCTCCAAAGCAGCTTCTTTGCTGTTCTGGCATAACGAAAACAATTGTTCACGCCGAAGCGTAGAACCTTTGCGAAGCCTGGAGGACCCCATGCTGACCTGAGGCGGCCGTTTACTCCACTTTTGAGAGGACCCCTCTATCGATCTAAAATGGCGTTTTTCCCGGGATGAGAGCTTTAAATCGGTAAAGAGAGGAACAATGAACATCCCCTTCTTTGAGAGGATCATCGATCGACCTGAAAGGGCCATCGTCCGGTCTGAGAGGCCCCTTGCAGGTGTGGAAAGGCTTTACTTATTTGCTAGTCTGAGGGGGTTTCTTTACGAGGCCTGAGATGAGTCTTGAGAGCGGCCTTCTTGCAATACCTGATAATTTCCTAGGCTTATCCAAGAGGGCCATTGTCAGGCCCGGCCCGAGAGGGCCCTGTGCCAGTTTGAGACTCTGAAATTTTCGGCCATTCTGAAAGCCGTTGGTCGGTCGGAGGCTCGGCCAAAACTTTGGCTTGAGGCGCGTCCGACACAAGGCCAAAACTCGTGTACTTTATTTTTGCGTTACAAACTTATTTAAAACAAACTTGTTGTACCCAGGGCGTCGCCGACGGGGAGTCCGGGGTCCGGACCCCTCACTCTCAGGAATTGGGGGTTGACCCCCCCCCCCACACACACACACACTGTTTGCCGGGGAAAGTTAACAATTTATCGTAAAAATTGGCTTTTACAGAAGTCCAAAATCCAGCTATCTTCAGTACAAGACTTGAATATTGCACGCCGCTTCGCGGCATGACGCAAGTTTCGCAATTGCTTTGACAAATTTGGAAAATGGGAAAATGAATTCCATTAAGTGCCTAGCAGAAGCTTTCCTTGACGGTAATTGCTTGGCCCAGGGCACACTCCCTTCATAAAATATTAACTTTCAAGCGGGCCTAAACGTGTAGGTCTAAGCTAAGCATGTATGTTTAGCTAGTCTGCCGCCGAATTCCGGAAAAAGGCGACGCGAACACAAAGACGCGGACAACAGCACCCGGAAGCTGCTCCAGCGGTGCCCAACTTGCTGGACTGAAGAGAGCTAATAGTGGGGGACCAGGCCAGGACCATCTCCCCCCAGGCTCCTCCAGATCCACAGGGACCATTTATTGCGCGGAAAAGTCGTTCAGCCTCTTTGCTGCTTGCAAACCATTTGCGTTACCTTACCAGTTGTTTGTTGCACTTCCGGTACATATGTATACAGTTATTATTAGCATATGTACTATTGACCGCTGACTGCCACCAGTCATCGTGATTTATTATCCGAGGCTAATGTATATCAAAAACTACCTTCATTTCAATATTTGTCATCATTACCGAGATGTTGCAACCAGGAAAAGAGACTTGGATCTACTCACGGTCTGGTTCCAATATTAAAATTGCGTTTTCCACGACCTAAAATTAAAATTTTCACGCCGCTTCGCGGCGTCACATCGATGGCCATCGTCATTACGAAGCCATCGTCATCGTATTCGGTTCGTCGTAACGCTGAATTGGAATGAATAACATTTTTAGCTTCATATCCTCTACAAGGCTATATTTCTGGTTTTATTCAGGCAAACCCGTAAAAAATTCGCGCGCCGCTTGGCGGCACTAAATAACAAGTACCTACTAGAACATGCACAATCCACATTAAAAATGCTGCAAAGGCTGCTGCGGCATATACCCAAATAAATGTTTCGTCATTTCAGCCGACCCCCCAACTCAAAAATTATCGGCGACGCCCCTGGTTGTTACCTATTCCTTACATTTTTCTTTTACAATCATGAAATGTGTTATTTTGGGCCGATTCAGTCGTTTAGTAAAACCGTGACGCTGATTATAGGACCCGTTCCTGTTCGCCCCCCCCCCCCCATTCATTTTGACAAATCGACACCGCTGCCAGCCACCCATAGCAGCAGCAGTCTGTAACATACGCCTTTTCACGAAACATTCTTTTGTAATTTTCAATTGGAAATTGGTTCAAAATTGACCAAATTATTTACTTAAAACCTATAGTCACATGATGTTTCAGATTTGTCGTGTTTTCCTTGGACCACAACAGCGGCGATAGGCGCAATCTAGACGAATCAGCTTCGTTGAAAAACGGATTTTGAACCACTTGCTACGCCAGACGAGGAACGAGCCTCCCCCCTTGCAATTCTGTTGCCAAACACATGATACGTTTCCGGTGACGGTCGGTCTTGAATAGCGAAAACGAAGAGCGTAGAAATCACAAAGACGTACTGCGAAACGTCACGAGATTTGCACCATTTCAAAATCAAACAAAATAAACACAACGGTTCTTTTGCGTATTGAAACCTCAGTAAATCGTTCGTTTTGGAAGGAAAAATGTCAGATTTTGAGATTTCTCAGTACGCTCGACAATCTGGCTATCTCAGTTAAAAACTAATGTTGAAGGTGTTATATTCCCTTGAAGCGTAATAATTTAATGCGCCTAAACAATGCACTTCAATATTTAAAATACATTCATTGTACTCATCAATTATGAATCCATTCAAATATATATTAAGTACTGACTCCGCGATACATTTGTTTCGCCTTAAAAAAAAAGGTTTTTCTCCCGTGTGGACGACGGTTCATGGCACGGATGAGTTTTTTTGATGATGAAAACAATGTGAAAACTGAAAAAAATCTTATGAAATGTGGAAACATCCGTCTTGTTGTATTCAGATCTTTAGACATTTAAGTGAGTGATAGATAAGGTGACCTCTAGTCATTAAGTGAGTAGCGTTTTTGTTTTGAACATCAGGCGTATTTTGCAGCTCCAAACCGTGTTTGTAATGGCCGTTAATGGACTTCCATTTAGTGGCCGATATTCCCGGAACCACCGTCATCTCTTGACTGTCATGCTGGATTTGTTGTTGAGAGGTTCACTGCTTACAAATGCCCGATACAGCCCCCGATAACGTTTATATCGTATTGCCAAACATTTTCAGACATCTAGAGTGGCATTACATCAAACATTTTAGAATGCGCGGCGTGGGGTGCGTAAAGCGAAAACAGCGAAGCGGTAGAGTGCACTTTGTTTCGGTAGCAGTGGCACGACGGACTGGTAGCTGGCTGTTTTTAAATTCGACTGGACGTCATGCCACGCGGGCATTGCAATAAGGCGGCATGGGTAGCAGTGGCACAGCACGACCCTGGATAGCTGGCTGTTTTTAATTCGACTGGAGACGTCATGCCACGCGGGGCATTGCAATATGGCGCATGTGGTAGCAGTGGGCACGACGGAAGGATGATGGCCTGTTTTTTAAATTCGACCTGGGGCGTCATGCCACGCGGGGCATTGCAATATGGCGGCATGTTGTGTAATGCATAACAACTTCGAGTGCCCTATCAAGGACGACGGGGCTCGTTTTCCCAAGTGTGATATTGGCGTTCAGAAGGCCATAACCATCCGCCGTAAGCGCTCCGAGGTGTTGCTCTTTCAGGAGATGGGGCGTCCTCGAGAGGCCCAGTCGGTCCCCGGAGATGGCTGCAGTTGATGCCGTAGAAAAAGCCAGTCAGACGACGGCTATTGGCGAACACATTCCATGTCGATCGGCGAGATTCTTTCGCGGACCATCGTCGCTGACCCTGATAACCCTACACCTGCCCGACCACTGCCTCTCCTTCCCCATCTCTTCCCCATCGATCCCTTGTCCCCTGTCCCATCGTCCATGACTATTCCCTGAAACATCGACTGGGACTCTTCTCTGGACCATTTTCCTTAACTCTAAAATTATAAGTCTCTGACTCTTTCTCATACATCGCCCTCTGACTCTTTCCTCTCCATCGCCCACTGGCTCCTCTCCTGACTTTCGTTCTTCACTCTTCACTGTTTATTTTTTCTGAATTCTCTTTCCATTGGCTTTTTTTCTCCTCTCGCAGTCTAGCATCCGTGCCTCTTGTCTGGATGTCATCCTTGATTCTTTGTCCTCTCCCCCATTCGGTAATTTACCCAGACCTTTCCCCTCATGTCTATATCTGGGAAAGATATATCTTTCGTGTCGCCTCTATATCATCCCCTGTCCAATGTCCATATTTACTGATTCTCCCTTGCCATCTCCCATGTCTTGTTTCTGCAGTCTGAACATCCCTAGTTTCTACTAGATCTTTTCACCCATTGTCTTGGTGCCCTCTCTGCCTCATTCCTCTCTGCCTCATTCCTCCCCTGTCTTCCCATTCGGATCAGAGGTCGTCAATTGTCTGGAATAGATTGTGACAGTGATGTTGGATGCTCTCTCATAAGTGCAATCGAGCGAAATGTCCGATTCCACTCCATCAACCAAAGGTCCTTCTCATGGCCTCAGTCCTACACACGTCCCTCCATGTCTCTTCACACGTCTTCTCGTCCTCTCCATGTATCTCACACATCTTCTCGTCCTCTCCTACCCAATGCCTCTACACAGTGTCTCATGCCTCTACACAGTGTCTTCCTATGCCTCTACCCACAGTGTCTCTTATATTATACTTCTGGCTGGACTCAGTGAGTTTATGGAGGATCCCGTGCCAGCTTCGCTCCTCTCTCTCTCCTCTCTCTCTCTCTCTCTCCTCTCTCTCTCTCTCCACTCTCCTCTTGCTCTCTCTCTCTACACCTTCTCTCTACTCTCTCTCTCTCTCTCTCTCAGCTCTCCCTCTCTCTCTCTCTCTCTCTCTACCTCTCTCTCTCTCTCTCTCCTCTCTCTCTACTCTCTCTCTCTCTCTCTCTCTCAGCTCTCTCCACCTCTCACCTCTCTCCTCTACTCTCTCTCCTCTCTCTCGGTCTCTGTTCTCGGTCTCCGGTCTCGGTCGGTCTCGGTCTCCGGTCTCGGTCTCGGTCTCGGTCTCGGTCTCGGTCTCGGTCTCGGTCTCGGTTTCGGCTCTGGTCTCGGTCTCGGTCTTCGGCTCGGTCGTCTCGGTCTCGGTCTCGGTCTCGTCTCGTCTCGGTCTCGGTCTCGGTCTCGGTCTCGGTCTCGGTCTCGGTCTCGGTCTCTCCGGTCCTCGGTCTCGTTCTCGGTCTCGGTCTCGGTCTTCGAGTCTCGGTCTCGCGTCTCGGTCTCGGTCTCCGGTCCTCGGTCTCGGTCTCGGTCTCGGTCTCGGTCTCGGTCCTCGGTCTCGGTCTCGGTCTCGGTCTCGGTCTCGGTCCTCGGTCTCCCTTTTCTGGCTGATCCCTGCATTCAGTGTTTACCTCAGACATTATCCCCACCCAACCGCCAGCGGCACTCCTAATGCATATGCACAAAACCTCGTCGCAATTCGATGCGACGTCCGTTAGCGTCGTCAGCGATGAGAGGAGGGGGGGGGGGGGGGGGCGTGGGGGAGTGGAGGATGGGAGACGCGTGGGCTCATACGGTAAGCACCAGCCATGCAATCCAGTGGGTCATGGTTCAAAATGACCCCCTCCCTCTAACCTCGAGAACCCTAAAAAGGCTAGAAAGACCCGAACAAAACCACGTTCGAAAGCTCTCGACAAGGACATTCGAAATTAATTCGGGTTAATTATCTGGCTCAGGCAAATAGTGAGGTCACCAGAGGTCATCAAAGGTCAGATTTGCCAGTTTTAGGACTTCGCTTCGAACAAGGGGTCATTACATTATGAGTTAATGGAAAGTGTCCTAAATTTCCATCTGACATTAAATAACCTAATGCAAAATTGCGCAGGGTCTGAAACAATCATTGCGAGGAATTCGTCCATGTCAGTTAATGTCTTCAAAAAGTTATTGCCGAAAATTAGGGTCCCAGCGGTCTGCCGTTCACAGTAGTCTGCTTATATTGTTAACATTTGGAAGTTGTTGGAGCTGCTTATTTAGCTTATTTAGCATGGTCAGCTTAATTTAGCATTGCTGTAAGTTGAAACACTGTAAAATGTACTTTCAGTGATGCTTATTCTCAGCAGGCAAGTGTTAGTTGGGAGAATGTACGGCACACTCGAGGACCGAAATTACTGGGACGTGAGCATGATAGTCCTTCACATAGGGAACCATTCTCCAGGATAGGAACTGAGCAACAATTCTGAGTTTCTAGATAAGAACTGAACCTAGTCTGAGCCTCTGTATAGAAGCGATTTAGAAGATATTCTTATCGAATTCACGTTAATCGTTCAGAGTTGTCAAACCATTTTTATGTACATAGGTATATACTAGTGCTACCCGTCCGCTCCGCTGAACGATTGTATATACACTATGCAGTCAAGTGGTGATTACTACCCGTGGCACACCCGTCGTAACCTAATTACCTATTACCCGTCAAGGGATCACCCGCCCCACCAACTCCGGTGCGTTCGGTGACTTATCCCATCGTCCCACATATGTCCTATGCATAGCTAGCTGGCATCTCCGGGATGGAGGTCATCCGCACCAATTCAGACACGTGAATTAACTGGGACTTTTAAACTGAATAACCTGAGCGGATAGACAGACAGACGCGTACCAAAATAGTAATAGAGATGTTAGAATATGCGGCTTGCCATGAAATGGGGCTCCGAAATCTGTCTACCCCACAACCGTAACTCTGTATGATGATCCACAGAAAGATGATAAATTAGATGCTTTTCGCCGACACCGAACGTAATTCAATTCCTTGTCATTTAGTAGCACAATATAAGGCTCTTCGCTAAATCACAAGGTAATAAATTGCAGCCACCAGGACTGCCAACAGCATTCCACGGTTGAAAGGATGCATCTAACTCGCCTGCCTAGTTGAAACCAAAGGCGCCCACTTCATAAACATCCGCTAACCTAACCATCTAAGCTTGCTCCCAACCCGTCTCTGGTTTTGTTTCGCTTAGGGATCCCACTTCGCGATGAATGCAATGGTACGTTGCACACAAGCTATAACTTCTGTATAGCCAATGTTTTAACCCTTGGGAAAACTTCCCGCGCCGAATACTTTTCTCTGGCATTTCTGTCGCAGTTTCCGTTGTTTCTTCTTCTCACGTCAGAGCGCGGTGGCTGAAATGGTAGTTTATTGTTCGACTGCCTGGCGATCTGCTGACAGCCGCTGTCTGTGAGCTGCGCGGACTGTCCCCGGGAGCAGCCCCGAGCAGTCCCGGGAAGCAGCCCCGCGCAGTCCTGGGAGCAGCCCCGCGCAAGACCGGGAGCAGTCCCGCGCAGGCCCGGGAGGCCCCGCACAGTCCCGGGATCAGCCCGGCACAAGTCCCGGGAGCAGCCGCCAGAGCACGCAGTCCCGGGAGCAGCCCCGCGCAGTCCACCGGAGCAGCCCCGCACAGCGCCGGGGAAAGGATGCACGCGGTCAGGAGCGAGTGCGCGTCCACATTTCCTGGTGTTCGGCGGGTATGCGTGCCCATGGTATGCGTCAGTTCAGGTGAGAGCAGTCGACTGACCAGATTACCATCGAGCTTTGTTTTGAACAGTGACCTCCTCCCCTCGCTCACGTTAGTTTACTTCTTTTGTTTTTCGTTGGGTCAAAATGAACACGCAGTGGTCAACAGAGAGACCTGATTTTTTAGTTGTCAGTTTTTGTCTTGCTGGAAATGTTCTAGCACAGTTATTTTTTAGGATGCAAATTACAAACTTTTTCATAGGTTTGAAAAACGCGTGAAAATGTTGATTCTCCAATCCGGAATCCGTTAATATTACTATTTGATAAGCGTCTGTCTGTTCTGTCTGTCTATCTGTCTGTCTATCTGTCTGTCTAACTGTCTGTCTATCCTGTCTGTCTATCTGTCTGGTCTATCTGTCTGTCTATCTGTCTGTCTATCTGTCTGTCTTATTCTGTCTGTCTATATCTGTCTGTCTATCTGTCTGTCTATCTGTCTGTCTATCCGGCACCGCTCAGTTATTCAGTTTTAAAAGTCGCAGTTAATTCACGTGCTGAATTGGTGCGGATACCTCCCATCCCGGAGATGCCAGCTAGCTATTCATAGGACATTGTGGGAGGATGGGAAAAGTTCACCGACGCACCGGAGTTGGTGGGGCGGTGATCCCTTGACGGGTAATAGGTAACTATGTCCTATGCAGTTCCAGTTCCAGTCTAGTTAATTAACGTGCTGAATTTGTGCGGATACCTCCATCGCGGAGATGCCAGCTAATCGTCCAGCGGAGCGGACGGGTTAGCACTAGTATTATCTATTCTCTGAACCGATCCAGTCCGGTCCGTCCGGATTGGACCGGATTACAAATGCGCTGGATTTGTCCGGACAGTTTGGTCCTCCGATCAGAACCACATCACGGCTCTTGCTGGGCTATCGCTGACTGTGGGGCAACACAACCTTCCATACCACACTCAACCCGCCAGCCTAGGCAGCTATTTTCTCAGAATCGGCGGCAGCGGGCGCCAGGATGGTGCTCCATTTTGTATAAGCTGTCTCAAGCGGGGAGTCGGTCGCCTGTCGGCAGCCATTGTATTGGCAGACTCGTCATCGCGGCCTGTCGGCTTAGTGGGACTGCGTAATTCAAAGCGCCACATAACGTCGCAGAAGCGCCACACAGCGCCGCATAAGACCACTGAAAATCGTGGCTTGTTTGTCGTTTGCAGAGCGTCGCAAAGCGTGGCAGAATTTTCAGCATTGAGTATTGCTGTACGACAGAGAATGAAGAAATTAGTATTGTTTCGTACTGTCAACGGAAGCTGAACGTGAAAGAATGTTTCATTGCACCGGAAAATATTGCAAGATATCTCAAATCATCGTGAAGTAATTGAACTGTTTACTTTTCACTGACGCAGCCGATGCTTATGATGATGATTGTTGGATTTTGGATGCCTCAATTGAGAATGCTTTATGACGAAACCGACACGCAGACGGAGCATCGACGGTGCCGACTTTTCCTATCTACCACTGGCTCGCCACTGAAGTGAAATGCTTTGTGATTGTTCAACAGCAATGAAAGATCCAGGCGATCACCAGAGACCAGATAACTTTTCATGCAGAGGCGGTCTCAGGAGGATCGTTTGAGGGGCTTTGTGTCGCAGTCCGGGGGGGGGGGGGAGACGGGACAGAGGCGTGCTCAAGGGGGACATGCAAGACCAGAACAGTTTTGTGAGCTAACGCGATAGCAAGGGAAGGAAATGCAGAATATTGTATCTTCTCAAAGACACTTTCTCTATTGACAGTCTTTGATTAATTTTCTCAGAGACACAGCGCGTTTGCCACGCGCTGTGGTGTCTCCCCTGTTAACTGTCTCAGATACACCCTCTGTTAACTGTCTCCGAGACACCCTCTGTTAACTGTCTCAGAGATACCCTCTGTTAACTGTCTCAGAGACACCCTCTGTTAACTGTCTCAGAGACACCCTCTGTTAACTGTCTCAGAGACACCCTCTGTTAACTGTCTCAGAGACACCCTCTGTTAACTGTCTCAGAGACACCTTCTGTTAACTGTCTCAGAGACACCCTCTGTTAACTGTCTCAGAGACACCCTCTGTTAACTGTCTCAGAGACACCCTCTGTTAACTGTCTCAGACGCCCTCTGTTAACTGTCTCAGAGACACCCTCTGTTAACTGTCTCCGAGACACCCTCTGTTAACTGTCTCCGAGACACCCTCTGTTAACTGTCTCGGAGACACCCTCTGTTAACTGTCTGAGACACCCTCTGTTAACTGTCTCAGAGACACCCTCTGTTAACTCTCTCAGACACCCTCTGTTAACTGTCTCAGACACCCTCTGTTAACTGTCTCAGACACCCTCTGTTAACTGTCTCAGAGACACCCTCTGTTAACTGTCTCAGACACCCTCTGTTAACTGTCTCAGACACCCTCTGTTAACTGTCTCAGACACCCT
Source organism: Chirona hameri (assembly GCA_036785665.1). Lineage (NCBI taxonomy): Eukaryota > Metazoa > Arthropoda > Thecostraca > Balanomorpha > Balanidae > Chirona > Chirona hameri. The sequence continues at coordinate 11,124 of JAXIVJ010009040.1, forward strand.
CTGTTAACTGTCTCAGACACCCTCTGTTAACTGTCTCAGACACCCTCTGTTAACTGTCTCAGAGACACCCTCTGTTAACTGTCTCAGAGACACCCTATGTTAACTGTCTCAGAGACACCCTCTGTTAACTGTCTCAGAGACACCCTCTGTTAACTGTCTCGACACCCTCTGTTAACTGTCTCAGAGACACCCTCTGTTAACTGTTGTCGTGGTCCGGTATTGCAAATAACAACGCTTCACGTTCGACTGCGGGTATATGTATGACTTCACGCGAACAGACAAACAGGGGAGCGGCAGCTGCTCGCGCCACCGCGTCCCGACCCAGAGTCCGGCCGGCCGCACGCCGACCCCGGACGCTGACCCGCGGCCGTGGGCGATCACGTGACCGCGTCCAGCGGCCCGAGGCCGGGCTAGCTGGCGGCCGGAGCGGCGGAGCCAGCGGCCGGCGGGCCGCAGACTAATCGTCCAACGCCATCACATCTCCCTCCCTCCCAACAGTCTGCCACACACAATCTGCGGTGCCAAACAGCGGCTCCAGGCTCCGGCGGCGGCCGGACAGCGACTCCAGGCTCCGGCGGCAACCAGACAGCGGGTCCAGGCTCCGGCGGTGGCCAGACAGCGACTCCAGGCTCTGGCGGCGGCCAGACAGCGACTCCAGGCTCTGGCGGCGGCCAGACAGCGACTCCAGGCTCTGGCGGCGGCCAGACAGCGACTCCAGGCTCTGGCGGCGGCCAGACAGCGACTCCAGGCTCTGGCGGCGGCCAGACAGCGACTCCAGGCTCTGGCGGCGGCCAGACAGCGACTCCAGTTTTCGACGGCGGCCAGACAGCGGCTCCAGGCTCCGGCGGCGGCCTTACAGCGACTCCAGGCTCCGACGGCGGCCAGACAGCGACTCCAGGCTCCGGCGGCGGCCAGACAGCGACTCCAGGCTCCGGCGGCGGCCAGACAGCGGCTCCAGGCTCCGGCGGCGGCCAGACAGCGACTCCAGGCTCCGGCGGCGGCCAGACAGCGACTCCAGTTTCCGGCGGCGGCCAGACAGCGGCTCCAGGCTCCGGCGGCGGCCAGACAGCGACTCCAGGCTCCGGCGGCGGCCTTACAGCGACTCTAGGCTCCGGCGGCGGCCAGACAGCGACTCCAGGCTCCGGCGGCGGCCAGACAGCGGCTCCAGACTCCGGCCGCCGCGGCAGCGGCGGCAGCTCGCCCGGCAGCGGCGGTGGCTCGCCGGGCAGCAGCGGTGGTGGCTCAACTTTCAGCGACGGCAGTGGCAGAGGATTGCCCAGCAGCGGCGGAGGCCGGTCTGACAGCGGCGGAGGCTGGCCTAGCAGCGGCGGAGGCCGGCTCGGCAGCGGCGGAGGCTGGCTCGGCAGCGGCGGAGGCCGGCTCGGCAGCGGTGGAGGCTGGCCTGGCAGCGGGGACTCGCCTGGAAGCGGCGGCAGCGGCGACAGCGGCATTGGCTCGCCCGGCATAGACTGCAGTGGTGGAGGCTGACCTGGCAGCGGCGGAGGCTCCCCTGGCAACAACGGTGGCTCGCTTGAAAGCGGCAAAGGCTGGCCTGGCAGCGACGATGGCTTGCCTGGCAGCGACGGAGACTGGTCTGGCGGCGGCGGGTGCTGGCCTGGCAGCGGCGGAGGCTGGCCCGACAGCGGTGGTGGCTGGCCCGGCAGCGACGGAGGCTTGCCTGGCAGCGGCGGAGTCTGGCCTGGCAGCGGCGGAGGCTTGCCTGGCAGCGGTGGTGGCTGGCCTGGCAGCGGCGGAGGCTGGCCTGGCAGCGGCGGAGTCTGGCCTGGCAGCGGCGGAGGCTGGCCTGGCAGCAGTGGAGGCTTGCCTGGCAGCGGTGGTGGCTGGCCCGGCCGCGGCGGAGTCTGGCCTGGCAGCGGTAATCGCCGGGGTACGGTGCCCATCCCCGGTAGGCTTGACAGTGCCGGAAGAGCCGGAAGAGACCGTGCCGGAAGAGACCGTGGCGGAGGCAGAGGCGACTGCGGAGGAGGCAGAGGCGACCGCGACGGAGGCGGTAGCGCCGGGAGAGGCTCGTTGGTCGGCGGCGGTGGCAGCGGCGCGGGCTCGCTGGAGGTGCGGACGGACGAAGAGTGTCCGGCTCGTCCGCAGTCCCCGCACGAGGACAGCTGTCGCAGTACGGCTGCGACAGTCCGTCGCTCATTCGGGGTCAGAGCCGGATCCCAGAAGGAGTGGATGCAGAGGCTATGCAGTTCCGCCTCGAGTTTTGCGAGGTCGAGCCTCTCGCCCATCCCCGGTATGCTCGACAGGAGGCAGAAGTCTTCCCATCTTTCCTTCCACGCGCGAAACGCGTCGCCACGGTCCGTCGCCAGGTCGAGTTGATCAGGCTGTACAGCTCGCCCCAGCCAGGAAGTGCTGTTCACTGGAAGTACTTGTTGCAGCGCACCGGCCGTCGGTGCAGAGTGTTCGCGTGACATGTTCACTTATTTACGTTAAACTGGTGAATAATTGTTGATTTAGACAAGTACCGACCGCGCCATGTCCTACCGACCGCGCCATGTCGTGGTCCGGTATTGCAAATAACAACGCTTCACGTTCGACTGCGGGTATATGTATGACTTCACGCGAACAGACAAACAGGGCAGCGGCAGCTGCTCGCGCCACCGCGTCCCGACCCAGAGTCCGGCCGGCTGCACGCCGACCCCGGACGCTGACCCGCGGCCGTGGGCGATCACGTGACCGCGTCCAGCGGCCCGAGGCCGGGCTAGCTGGCGGCCGGAGCGGCGGAGCCAGCGGCCGGCGGGCCGCAGACAAATCGTCCAACGCCATCACAACTGTCTCAGAGACACCCTCTGTTAACTATCTCATAGACACCCTCTGTTAACTGTCTCAGAGACACCCTCTGTTAACTGTCTCAGAGACACCTTCTGTTAACTGTCTCAGACACCCTCTGTTAACTGTCTCAGAGACACCCTCTGTTAACTGTCTCCGAGACTCCCTCTGTTAACTGTCTCAGAGACACCCTCTGTTAACTGTCTCCGAGACACCCTCTGTTAACTGTCTCAGAGACACCCTCTGTTAACTGTCTCAGAGACACCCTCTGTTAACTATCTCATAGACACCCTCTGTTAACTGTCTCAGAGACACCCTCTGTTAACTGTCTCAGAGATACCTTCTGTTAACTGTCTCAGAGACACCCTCTGTTAACTGTCTCAGAGACACCCTCTGTTAACTGTCTCAGAGACACCCTCTGTTAACTGTCTCAGAGATACCCTCTGTTAACTGTCTCAGAGACACACTGTGTTAACTGTCTCAGATACACCCTCTGTTAACTGTCTCAGAGACACCCTCTGTTAACTGTCTCAGAGATACCCTCTGTTAACTGTCTCAGAGATACCCCCTGTTAACTGTCTCAGAGACACCCTCTGTTAACTGTCTCAGATACACCCTCTGTTAACTGTCTCAGAGACACCCTCTGTTAACTATCTCAGAGACACCCTATGTTAACTGTCTCAGAGACACCCTCTGTTAACTGTCTCAGAGACACCCTCTGTTAACTGTCTCAGAGACACCCTGTGTTAACTGTCTCAGAGACACCCTCTGTTAACTGTCTCAGAGACACCCTCTGTTAACTGTCTCAGAGACACCCTCTGTTAACTGTCTCAGAGACACCCTCTGTTAACTATCTCATAGACACCCTCTGTTAACTGTCTTAGAGACACCCTCTGTTAACTGTCTCAGAGACACCCTCTGTTAACTGTCTCAGAGACACCCTCTGTTAACTGTCTCAGAGACACCCTCTGTTAACTGTCTCAGAGACACCCTCTGTTAACTGTCTCAGAGACACCCTCTGTTAACTGTCTCAGAGACACCCTCTGTTAACTGTCTCAGAGACACCCTCTGTTAACTGTCTCAGAGATACCCTCTGTTAACTGTCTCAGAGACAGACAGAGACAGCAGCCAATATTAGATTATACCAGTAAAACGCCTTTTGGGGCCATGACCGAGCGGGCGCGCTCTGGTAAAGCTAAAACAGGTGTGAAATATGGAACGGTACGGGAGCACACATGGTAGTAACACATAGTCCTTTTAGTCCTTTTAGTCCCCCATAAAAATTGCCAGGCCTCCATTCATGCCAACATAGAAATTAAGTTTGATTAAATTGTACATGGTCTCCTTTCTCGAATCCGCCAAAAGGGAGTACGTCCTGAGCGTTGAATGCTTCAGCGTATACAAAACGAATGCTTAGATTAATCAAGCCATTTTTGATCAATAATTATTTTGGTTCATTTCGACGTCTGCGTGTGCCACGCGCTGTGGTATCACCCCTATCAGAAAGCACTATAATACAATACAAATTTATTTGATGGTCCTATCCAATGGTGCAAACCCAATCTCAATCGGAGCAGTGGTTGCAAAGTTATTAGCTTCCGAAAAGCGTCTGTATGACCGGATCGGGGCGGGTCGGGTCGGGCCGGGTCAAATGTAAATTTGTCTAGTAAGTTGACGAGAAACCTCACGGGCGGTTCGCGCCCGCTCGGTAATGAATATTAATTTAATTAAATTGGTTATTTAGCCAGTTACATCAAAACATGAAATACGCACGGAAATATAAGCGGTCTTATATTCACGATCACGAGTCTATCATGGTTTGAATTGTGCCAAGTCGTCCGTCTAACTGGCATTGGCGCCGTGGCTGCGCCGCTGCTCGGGCGCCTCAGCGATCGTTCGATTCTGTGTTCATGCATGACTGAGTGTCGGCGTCGGAAACGATGGTGTTTGGCCGGTGCTGAGCCGCATCACCCCTCCATTGTCGGTCCGTGCCACCCCAATCAGAGGACTCGGCCGCCTCCGGGCGCGGAAATGACCCGGACTCTCTCCCCTCTCTCCCCTCTCTCCCCTCTCTCCCCTCTCTCCCCTCTCTCCCCTCTCTCCCCCGAGACGGGGCACTGGATGAGAGATGAATGGTCAATCAGGGAGTTCGCGTTGTTAATTGCGATGAATGGTGTTCTAATGGTGATCGTTGGAGATTGATATGAGTTTTGGTTTTAAGCAACCAGGGAGTTTGTGTGTGGTCCATTTGCTCGCAGCTGCTTGCTACTGTCTAGTATAGTAATCTGCGAAACACAGGCAAACCATGACTTCCATATGACAGCTCCTTTCTTATGTGAGCAATAACCTTCATACCGCAAGAGGTTGTCAAGCGCATTGGTATGCAGTTTTTCTCACACATACGCATATGATAATAAATAATTGTGTCCGATACGAACCCATCATAACTCTTAACCCGCGCCCCGCTGGGTGGGGTAAATTTTACCCCTCCCGGATTTTCTACATACCTTGCAAACTATAAGAGATAGCAACGTCAAACTTTCAGTACCTTATGCTGCATCAATTCTACGTGTCGTTTTAATGACGTCATGTCATGCCATTTTGGGTGGAAAAACTATAAATGTTTGACAAATCGTAGAAAATCAAGTTTTAAAGAAATTTGCAAATGAAGAACGCCAAAAGAATGGAAATGACATTTTCTTCAAAATGGCCGTCTCGGATTTTCGAAATTTTGGGTTTTTGACCCCTAAAAATAAAAATAACGTTATTTTCAGAAATTTTCCACAAAACCAATTTTTGAAGATATACAAAACGGATTAAATATGAAAGAACCAAGTATGGACGACACCCAAACCAAATTTCAAAGCAATATCTTTATTTTTGATTGACTTATGGCTCCCTAAGTATAAGTAACTCATGACGTCATTTTTTTAAGCTATGTTTTTTTGGCTTTTATTGACCAGATACAGATAAATAAATGCTACCGCTGTATTTCTGGGACAAAACTGGCCTAGAAACATACCTTTTGCATTTAGATTAATAAATTTCCAATTTTGACTTTATGTGACCTACCTTGACCTTATATGGTGTCAGGTTGTGACAATGACTGCTACTATCGAATTATATGTGTAAAATAATCCATAAAACATGTGTCGCATGGCTTTCATAAACCGTGACCTGGACCTTGACATTTGCTTATAATTATGTATTATTTGGATGGCTGGCATGATGGACATTATTGTCAAAAGTTGTGTTAAAATGATCAATAACATGCCAAATATGTATTTTTTATAATTGAATAATTTTACTTTCGCTTATATGGGAGATGCATTATACCTTTGAGAGCACCTTGTGCGATAAGAGTGGCAATATAACGCTTTGGACGGAAAGTATGGCCCACAAACTCAAATATATCAATTTTACATGTGACCTTATTTGGAAATTTCGATACCGCATTAGATACGTCTTCTTGAGAGCTTTCGATCGCCGTCTTGTGCGTCACGCTACGGGCATTGGTTCGGAAGATACGAGGGGGGGGGGGGTAAAATTTACACCCCCAGCGGCTGCGTTTGGTTGGAGACCCCAGCGAACAGCGAACTATGCTGGTTAACGAACTAGGCATCGTATATCATCGCAAGACATTTCCGTTTTGACCAACCGCATGTTTACTGTTCCTAATTTCACGGTGATCATGGATGTTATTTATGATGACATCTAACATACCAGCACAATTCATGAGGCCTGTGAATGGCACAACAGTGGTTATTATAGTGGTCAACTCAGCATCGTAAGCGCTGTGGCGACATTGTGACCCGAAGAGCCCACTGTCCATTGAGTCTTCGAGGTCAGGTTAGACAAGCTAATTGCTAAATGCAAACAATGGGATGTGATGAGCACTCTGTGTGAAAGTTTCGAACAGACGATTGGGCCGTTGGGCCAGAGTGCCGATTTGACCTACAAATGAAACTGAGGCCGCATGTCAACGAAACTGGACATTTGCATTACAGAAATGTTAACCCGCGCACTGCCTTGGGGGTCTGCGCCAAACACGAACGGCCGGGGGTGGGGGGTTGATTTCAGCCCCCCTAAGATCTCGAAAACCACGCAACTTAGCGACAAACGGAAACCGGCATTAGATAGTTCGAGACAAGCTTTATCGAAAGTATATCGGTGTTGTGTTATGTCAGGTCAATATTGAGGTCACCAGAGGTCATCAATGGCAAGATTTTCCAGTATAATGACTTCGCTCCAGAAACCCCCAGATATCACAGGAACTGATGATAGCTAGGAACAAACGGAGAAAAACTACGGAAAGCACTTGAAACATTAAATCGTTAGAGTGGACTACAATTTTATATCAGGTCAATAGTTTAGACTCCAGAGGTCATCACAGGTCAAAAAGGCTATTTTTTGGCAAATCTGTTTTTCGAAATAACATTTTACCTAATAAAGATAAGGCAATAATGTTGACGCCATCGTGTTTGACCCGTCAAGGCGTTTTGCATCATATTCATGTTGACCAGTTTAGGTCAACATAGACATTTGAGCTCAGGTCAAGGTCAAGTGTTGACCCAAGTAGGTCAAGTTGCATATTGGGAGACGTGTCTCGATGAGACAAACACATAGGTACCGGTTTCACTTATCTATCTTTATTCTGTCGAGTTATATACACAAAAGTGTTGGTGACCTGTGATGACCTCGGCTGACATTGTAGGGGTCACTGAACACAAGTTGCACATGGGTCATCATACATGGCCTATGATAACATAATCCAGAATGAATTGGGCTGCTATCCGTATCCTCGGAATAGGAAGCATTTTAATATTTTCCCATTGACTTATAATGGGAAGGTCACGAAATTGACCCGACCTAAGGTCACCGATACAAACAAAAAATCCGAGATATACGAATTGTAGGTGTCTATGGCCTTATGAAATCCTGTAAGTTTGAAACCGATCGGCTAACAACTGTGGCTGTGGTATGACCGCACACTTTTTGGAGGTGGAGTCACGTGACCTAGCCTGGTGACCTGACATCAGATGACCCGAGGTAGAAAAATTCAGACTATGTGGGTAATTGATGTGAAAACAGGTGTACCAAATTTGGCGGCGCTGCGCGCCTCCGTTTTTCGTTATTCATGAAAAGCCGGAGGGGGGGGGGGGGGGAATCAACCACCCCGGGCGTGCGCGTGGGTTGGTTACACATGCTGTTTTTACACATGATGTTTTTAATATATATTTAATTTAATAATATATAAATAATTTGTAATGTGATACACATAATGTTTTTAGAACAAAACCACCCGAGTGGCTTGTCTGATGTAGCTTTTAATTATATTATTTATTTTAATGTATGGGTCATTCCACTACAAATCGACCAAGGGGCGACACCCTCATGTCACCAATTTTTGCCAAAATTGGTACATGGGGTTATCTGGGGCACTGAAACGAGCTGTGAACGTTTTACTGCAATCTAAGCAGCGGTTACGGAGATATCGCCTCAGGCATCTTTGCAATCATTTTTGCATGGTGCAACATGACCTTGCAAAAATGCCTGAAGCGATATATCCATAACCGCTGCTGAGATTGCGGTAAAACTTGCACAGCTCGTTTCAGTGTCCCACATGCAGATAACCCCATGTACCAATTTTGGCAAGAATTGGTGGTCAATAGTCAAGGGGTCATTCATCACCCCTTGGTCAATATTTGTGAGCCTATATCACCGTGAATTCATGACGCAATATAAATTTGTTATATATCATTGGAATGCATAAGAAACATTCTACAACATGGTGTTGTTAGTTCTTCATTTGTTAAAAATTTACAAATGTTTTATATTTTTGCAATTTTTGAAGAAAAAATCGGTACTTTTTGCTATTTGAAATTCCATGTTTTGACCATAACCTTTATATGGGCAATCAAATGTCTTCCAAATATTTTATTTTGGGTGTGGGGGGGGGGGGGGGGGGGGGTCGTCTATAAATACGTCGAATTGTGTTATATTACATGCCGCGTTTTCATGAAAAATGCGTTATTCACCAACAACTTTTGAATGAATGAAGCTAGAGGGATACGGTGAACGCCATTTTGTTGCGGTTGTCCAGGCGCCTTTAATGACATGCAATATGACTTCTTTCTGATATTTGGTGACCGTGACCTGAGGTCAAGATAACAGTGGGAAGGTCGAATACCAGTCAGCCATAAGGTGACACTAATATGCGAGTGATGTCGACCAAAGCTGGTATTCTAGGTGATCATGGGTGCTGAACGATTTGTGAAGATTTCTGCTTCGTAGTAACAGCGGTCGCGGATATATGACCTGAGGCATTTTGCATAGGTTGCGTTGTAGGTCAATCTTTGGGGATGATTATCTCCGGTACTTCAAAGCCTAACACAAGTTTATAGTGCATTGTTATAATTGCAAAAAACTATTCCCTTTCATTGCAAGGCCAGTTCTCAATTGCAAATATTTTCTGAATTTGACCTGGTAACCTCAGGTCACGTGGCGTCATGTGGCCCCTATGTGTTTTAAAATGGCGTTTATCACCAGGGATAGATACTTAAGAATCCTTAGTTTGCTATTAAACCACGTGTTGGCACTGAAGTAGTATTTATATCCCAAAATGGACATAGTAATGAGCAGTGACCACTGAAGCACAAAGCCGCTATGGTACATTCGTTTAACATGTAATCCCTGTTTTGAAATCAAGTGTCCCAGGTCTTAACAAGAACGGACGTGACGGACGGCTGCGCCGCTCAGTACAATACACGTTTTAGTTTCGTGAGCATTTGCTGTCATTGCGAAGATTTTGATGTTGAGTGTGAGTGGCACTTCTCGGAACGTCTCACGGCAAAAACGTATCTGACGGTGTCGGTGGCACAGTGAAAAGAGCAACGGCTTTGGAGAGTTTGAGACGACCTAACGGCTGACCAGGACGAGATTATGAGTGCCGAAGGCTATTCACTTCCTATTCGTTACCGAAGAGTACGTTTACAAAACGACTGAATCCCTGAAAAAGCGGTTCGCCCAACACTCGATGTGAAGGGCACACCGAAGCTCACGCCCGTTGGCCGGTTCCATATCATTGCCTACGAATTATCATCCAGTACTGCTGCCTACAGGAGCCTGTGTTCGCATCTGGAGGGATGAATAGGCATTGGTGTGGATATTGGACGATGAAGTGGGAGTGAATGGAGGCATGCAAGTACACAATGTGTGAAGGGACGTTTACTGGAATTGAATGTTGATATATCTAGTTGATATATAAATGTTGATATATAAAGGGAAAATTCAAACCGTTCCAACGACATAAACTCGAAAACCCTTGGTGATGGACCAAAACCCATACATTCTCTGAATTAGCATGATGGCAGGCATGTCAGTGTACTACTACCATTCAGGTCGGATCTCTATATTTTTTCAAGTAAATTGTGAAAGCGTGGAATTGATATTGATTGCAATATTTGTATTTAGTGGGCCCGATTTTTTTTCATATGTTGCGCCTTTGCGACATTCATTCTGCAGCCATACGAAAACAACACGCTAGCGGCCTAGGGCTGTGTGTTCAGTGTTGAATCGTAGGTACCTACCTTGGTTGAATATTATTAATCCTGGCGATCCTAGCCCAAATTTATATTAGTGTGACTGACGTGGAATTTGTTTTCAAGTAAATTGTGAAACCGTGGAATTTGTTCAGAACAAGGGTTGTGTTCAGTGGTGTTCAGTGTTAGTTTTCAAGGTTGTGTGTTCAGTGTTGAATCAAGGTGTCCAGGGTAATGTCTAGGGTTGTGTGCCAGTATTATTTGGTTGTGTGTTGTTCTGATATCATGCACATTCCAATCTTTCAGTTTAACCCTACCTCACGGCTACGCTCCCTAAGCCAGCATCAACAACAACAGTTTACCCTACCAAAGTCTTCAGTGGTGTGGAATTTGTTAACAACACACTAGGGTTGTATGAAAAGTCCAATCTTTCAATTTACCCTACCAGACATTCAAAGCGTTGAATTTGTTCAGAACAACACAAGTGTTAGTTTTCAAGTAAATTGTGAAAATCTTCAGTGGTGTTCAGTGTTAGTTTTAAGAACAGTGTTCAGTGTTGCATCAGTTTTAAGAACAGTGTTCAGTGTTGAATCAAGGTGTCCGGGGTAATGTTCAGTTTACCCTACCAGACATTTGTTTAAGCGTGGAATTTGTTTTTCAAGTAAATTGTGAAAGCGCGGAATGTGTTAAGAACAAAACACTAGGGTTGTATGAAAAGTCCAATCTTTCAGTTTACCCTACCATACATTCAAAGCGTGGATTTTGTTAAGAACAACACAACAAGTGTTAGTTTTCAAGTAAATTGTGAAAGTCGTCAGTGGTGTTCAGTGTTAGTTTTAAGAGCAGTGTTCAGTGTTGAATCAGTTTTAAGAACAGTGTTCAGTGTTGAATGAAGGTGTCCGGAGTAATGTCAGTTTACCCTACCAGACATTTGCTTGACCCTATTTGTAACAGGCTCCTGGCTACCCCTATTTGTAACGGGGGGGGGGGGGGGGCGGATTCCCGCCCCCCCCCCTGCCCGGAGATCGCGAGATCTACCCGTCCGATTTTCAAAAATGAAACGATGTTTGGTTCTCCTCAACACGATCTACATTTATAAATAATAAGCAAATCTAAATTTTGGTTAGGGGGGCAACAGGGCGGGCAAAAACTACAAATTTTAGTGGTATTTTTGATCCAACATAGCTTTCATGTTTATCGACCGATTTTAACACAACTAATAGGAATCGATAGAAATTGAATTGGAAATTGATATGTGACGGTGACGTTTGCAAATTAAAAAAAAATCATTGGCGTGTGCAGGTCACTCAATATGGGGGTGAAGTAAATGCGTAATAATACCATTTTTTATGTTTTTTTAAAAAAATAAATGAAATGGTATGTGATTGTGACATTAGAAAAAACCCAGTTATAAATCATATTTTTGCCATAGGCGGTACCAGGTTATTGAAAAAGGGAGGTCAAATTGGGGAAAAAATATTAACCGCAGACAAGTTGCTACCCAGCACTATAAATATGTTACTGATCGTAGATAGTTCCTTTTTGCATGTTGTACTTCATCATATGCGTATCCAGGATACAAACTGGGGAGGCGCAAGACCTTTTGATAAGTATATTATCCGCTACTATGATATTACCTAGTCAACAGTGACTATTTCACTTACAACTTAAATTAACATTGCTTACCCCCCTTTTTACCCAACCTGGACTCGCCTATTATCTTATAATAGTTCGTAGAGTAGCCTGTAGTGCGTGATTCATCCGAAAACTGCAGTATGTTATGTCATTGTACGCCCATGCCTCATAGTTTCCTTGCAATAATATTACCCCTTTTCTTCCATTTCTGAGCGCGCCTCTGCAAAAAAATGTCTTTATTCCCTTTTCTAGCCTCATATGTGCATATATCATTATAAGCTAAACGTCTATTGCGCCGTTATCGCTGGCATATCGTCATCACCATGCCAGTCACCCCCTTTTCATGTGCCTGAACACGCCCCTGAAACTCTATATGTAATAAATTATGCAAATAATGGCAGCAGAAGCTATCTTTTACATTTTGATAGCTATAAATGTCCCTTACATTGCTCTATTGGCTTCCCGCTAAGCATTTAATACTTCCTGGACCCCCCCCCCCTTTCAAGCCCCTGAAACCGCCTCTGCCATGCAATTTTTATGATATTTCATTAACATCAACTCATTTGCACTTGTTGCAATCACCGTAAACCGATGTAACTCCTTCATACTTGAGGCAGTTAGGAAGAAACCGTGAAGATCGCATTTCCGTATTATCGCCAAATGTCGCCTGCGAACCCACCCCAAACTGAGCCCTGGAACCGCCTTTGTTCAGGTTAAGAATTCAAATTTTTTGACTCCAAATGCGGTATTCAATTCTATGAAAAGCCCCCAAATTTCATGGGCCTGCTCCCAGCCGTTCTGGAGATATCTGCGAAAAACTTGAGGGGGGGGGGGGCGGAATCCCCCCCTGTTACAAATAGGGTTAAGCGTGGAATTTTATCCTACCAAACATTTGTTTAAGCGTGGAATTTAAAAAAAAGTAGAAAATTGTAAAAGCTTGGAATGTGTTAAAAACAACACACTAGGGTTGTATGAAAAGTCCAATCTTTTAGTTTACCCTGCCAGACATTCAAAGCGTGGAATTTGTTAAGAACAACACAACATGTTTAGTTTTCAAGTAAATTGTGAAAGTCTCAAGTGGTGTTCAGTGCCAGTTTTAACACGCGCCTTCTCGGGGCGTCGTATGTCGGGGCGGATTTCGCCCCCCCCCCTATGATCTCGAAAACCACGCAACGTAGCGACAAGCGGAAAACGACGTTAGATAGCCCGAGGCAAGCTCTTTCGAAAGATTTCGTTCATTTTTTGCTCAGGTCAATATTGAGGTCACCAGAGGTCAAGGGTCAGATTTTCAAGTTTTCAAGACTTCGCTTCGAACACCCACACATATCTCGGGAACTATGATATTTAGCAGCAAACAGAAAAAAACAATCGAAAGCCCTTGCACAATGCAATCGACATGGGTGTTCTTAGATTTGACCTCAGGTCAATAGTTTAGGCTCCAGAGGTCATCAAATGTCAAAAAGTAGATTTTTTTTTGCAAAACTGTTTTTCGTAAATCACTTTTTATCTAATAAAGACAAAGCAATAGTGTTTACGCCATTGTGTTTGTCTCGTCAAGGCGTTTAGAATCATATTCATGGTGACTGGGCTAGGGCAACTTATTTTTTTTACCTCAGTTCAAGGTCAAGTGGTGAGCCAAGTTGGTCATGTTGCATATTGGGAGACGTGTCTCGACGAGAAAACACATTGGTACAATTTTCTTTTCTCTATCTTCATTATGTCGATAGCTATTGACAAAACAGTGTTGGCTTTCACGAAATTGACCTGACCTTAGGTCACCGATATTATAAATCCGAGATAAACAAATTGTTGGTATCTATGACCTTATGAAGTCCTGCAAGATTGAAACTGATCGGCGTAAAACTGTGGCTATGGTACTACTGCAAACGTTTTGGAGTGTAGGTCATCACGTAACCTGATCTGGTGAACTGACCTGAGATGACCCGAGGCCAAGGATTGTACATAATGTGGGAAGTTCATTTCTGAACAGGTGTGCAAAAACCGGCCGCGCTGCGCGCCGCTGTTTATGCGCTATCCTCGAAAATCCGGAGGGGTGGGCGGATTTCGCCCCCTCCAGGACGCGTGTTAAGAACAGTGTTCAGTGTTGAATCAGTTACTGATACGAAAACAACACGCTTAGCGCGGCTAGGGTTGTGTGTTCAGTGTTGAATCGTATGTACCTACTACCTACCTTGGTTTAATATTATTAATCCTTTATTTGGTTGAGTGTTCTTTTGATAGCACGAAATACCCAATATTTCAGTTTACCCTACCAGACATTCAATTGTGAAAGCGTGGAATTTGTTTTTAAAGTAAATTGTGAAAGCGTCGAATTTGTTAAGAACAACACACCAGGGTTGTATGGAAAGTTCAATCTTTCAGTTTACCCTACCAGACATTCAAAGCGTGGCATTTGTTAAGAACAACACAAGAAGTGTTAGTTTTCAAGTAAATTGTGAAAGTCTTCAGTAGTGTTCAGTGTTAGTTTTAAGAACAGAGTTCAGTGTTGAATCAAGGGTCCGGGGTAATGTCCGTTTACCCTACCAGACATTTGTGTAAAGGGACTGTCCCACCTTCCCAAAAGTTGTCAAATGTACGCCGCTTGTGGTGCACAATATGAAGTAATTGCTGCCGAACACGATTATGACATTTGTTTCTCGCAAACAGTGCTCAATTTAATAAAAAGTTAAGTTTTAATATTTGGGTTGATGACGTCATCTTGAGCTCTCGAGAGCTACACAGAAATCCTTTACGCTGCCAAAGTATGGGCACAATTATTTTGAGACAATTCTGGCGCTTTGAATACAAAACAAACCAACTACCAAACTATTGAAACGTAGCAAATATCTCCAAGGTTCACCTTAAAACAAGTCAACTATCATTACCAGTTGGGTAAAGAGAGACAACGCTGTCGGTTTAGAGGCCCTATTCAAATACACATGGGCCTGATTTTTTTTTACAGATGTCAAAATCAAACTCGAATATCTTTTGTATTAGATCATTGTGGTTGTTTTAATAGCTACCATGCTAAATTTCAATGCCAAGCCATCAAGCTATCAAAATGGCTATCTCAACTCAAATATAATGTTGAGGTGAGATAGTCCCTATAACCCTATTAGTGGCAGGGGGGGGGGGGGGGCAGATTCTGCCCACCCCTCAGGTTTTTCGCAGATATCTCCAGAACGGCTAAAAGCAGGCCCATGAAATTTAGGGACTTTTCCTAGGATTTGATTGCGCATATGAAGTCAAAATTTTGAGTTCCTAACCTGAACAGAGGCGGTTTCAGGGCCCAGTTTTGGGAGGATTTTTTGTTTCAGTGACATTTAGCGATAATACGGAAATGCGATCTTCACGGCTTCTTCCTAACTGCCTGCAGTATAAAGGAGTTACATAGGTTTACGGTGATTGAAACAAGTGCAAATTAGTTGATTTTAGTGAACTATAATAAATATTGCACGGCAGAGGCGGTTTCAGGGACTTGAAAAGGGGTGGTTTACAGGAAATTATTTTCTTATATTTTGCCTCCATTTTTCGCTAACCTGGCACCGCCTATGGATGCAAATATGCTTTGTAACTGCTGTTTCCGATGTTACAATAGCGCACCATTTCTTTTATCGAAAAAGAAGAAGAAAAAGACGGTTTTATAAACCATTTATTTTATCCCCAAATTTAGTGACCTGAAAACGCCTATGATTTTTGAATTTTCAAAAGTCTCCATCATTTATAAATCCCCAATTCAATCTCTATCGATCCCTATTAGTTGCGTTGAAATGGGTTGATAAACATGACAGCTGTGTTGGATCACAAACACCTATAATATTTGTCGTTTTTGCCCCCCTGTTGCCCCCTCCCTATAAACAAATACGTTTTTTTTTTGGGGGGGGGAATGTAGATCGTGATAAGGGGAATCAGACGCCGTTTGATTTGTGAAAATCGGACTGGTAGATCTCGAGATCTCCAGGGGGGGGGGGGGGGGCGGGGGGGGGGGGGGGGGGGGCGAAATCCCACCCCGGCCACTAATAGGGGTAGCCAGGAGCCTGCCACTAATAGGGTTAAGCGTGGATTTTTTTATCTCAAGTTAATTGTGAAAGCGTGGAATTTGGTAAGAACAACACGCTAGGGTTGTATGAAAAGTCCAATTTTTCAGTTTACCTTACCAGACATTCAAAGCGTGGAATTTGTTAAGAACAACACAACAAGTGTGAATTTATCCCACCAGACATTTGATTAAGCGTCCGAGGAGCCGCCCGAGGAGACACCGCCAGGTACTCAATTTATCGGGCAAGGCAGGGTACCCCAGCTAGTGTTGTATGTGTTGCTAGGTTTCATCAGTGCTGATGCCAGTCGATGTATACATGTGTGTTATGCCAGTGTTTCTTACATTGCATGTGAAATGAATAAACGCCAAATTTATACTAAATAAATATTTAAATTTAAATCCGAACCCAGCACGGACCAGAAGAGATATTTTCCATTCTAACGATATACTACAAACCTATGATAGGCTTTAACCCTCGCCAGTGCAGGGGGGGGGGGATTGACGCCACCCCCTCGGTTTTTGGGGAATAACTCGCGTAAATATCAACCGATTGCGATGAAACTTTCAGTCCCTTCTTGTGAACAATTTAACACATATTCTGCAATTTTTGAGTTGTAGGTCACATGACCCGTAACTTTTGACCTGTTTTTCAAGGTCATGTCAGGCGCAACTGGCGTCCGTAGTACTGTTCCTTGTAACTTGTGCAGTTTCATAGTGTTTGTTGTTCAGGAGCATATGCACAGGTGTTTCCATGTGACAGTTGTGGTTTCCACTGAGATTGTGACCTCAATTGACCTTTTCAGAGGTCAACCGAGGTCACTGACTTCCGATGACCTAATATTACTTTTTTCCCTTCTGGCAGTTTTTAGGACATTTTGTGACGCTGATTTCAAATATGGGATCAATTTTACATAAATATATGTTCCACTGGGGTCATGCGCCCCAACAGGTCAACCGATGTCACTGACCTTAAATGACCTGACATGACCTGACATGACTTTTTTAAATTTGGCAGTTTCCAGGACATTTTGTGACGCTGATTTCAAATTTGGCACCATTTAGCATAATTATATTCTCATACACGATTCTAGCTCGATTAAATTCAATTTATAAGCATTTACAATTTGGTTGAATTTTGGGACATTGCCATGACCTCAAGAGGTCACCTAATGACCTAGGACTTTAAAATCGGTATCATTGGCTTCCTCTCACGACAAGCAACACGCTCGTTTTTTAATCGAAGCTCTAGCCCAATTAGGGGTGAAACGCTAGGGGGAGCTGTTGCACCCCCCCCCCCCCCTGCACGGTCACGCACTGATCGGACGCTGCACGGGCGGGGGTTAAAATACCGGAGCTAATCGCCCTCAAATATTGAACTGCAGCGCGACCTAATAAAAATGTCTCGGGCGATATCTACAAGGCTGCTGACACTACGAAGCTGAAACCCTCACAGATAGATTCAGCGCCCATAATTACCTAGTTTACTAACTTTGGTCGAGATTACTCGTATATTAGTGTCACCCTATGGTTGTCCGGTATTCGACCTTCCCACTGTTATCTTGACCTCACGTCAAGGTCACCAAATGTCAGAAAGAGGTCATATAAGCGTCTTGACGACCGCAACACAATGGCGTTCACCGTATCCCTCTAGCTTTATTCAGTCAAAAGTTGTTGGTGAATAACTTATTTTTCATGAAAAAGCGGCATGTATTATACCACAATTTGACGTATTTCTGGACGAAAAACCACGAATGGTATTTTTGGGTTTGAAAGAAAATTGATTGCCCATAAAAATGATATGATCAAAATGGGAATTGCAAATAGAAAAAGGTACCGAAAAATGTTCAAAAATATCAAAAATATACCAAATTGTGAAATTTTCTAAAAATCAAACACTGACAATACCATGTTGTAGAATGGCTCTTATGCAATTCAATGATATATAATACATTTATATTGCTTCATAAATTAATTAATGGTGATATAGTCTCACAAATATTGACCTGCAACATGACCTTGCAAAAATGTCTGAGGCGATATCCCCGTAACCGCTGCTTAGATTGCGATACAACTTTCACAGATCGTTTCACCGCCCCAGATAACCTGGTGCACCAATTTTTGCAAGAATCGGTGACATGAGGGTGTCATTTCGCATTTATTTTGGTCGATTTGTCGTGGAACCCGTGGCTGTGTTCGTGGCTGTTCCGTGACTGACTGTTTCGCAGACTACTCTTGTAATGCCGTCCACTAGATAAACGTCGGCCAAATCTCTCAAGAATTCGAGGACCATATCTGATCGGGACTATCATGATATTTAACGTTCTTTAGATCTACATTCGGCTATATTGAAGCATATGTTTGCTGTATTTTGGTATTCAATAATGCGCATCCCGTTGTTGAAATATGTCATTACTATGCATCCACGCCGGCTTATATCGACCAGACTAGCTCATTAAATAATTCATGATTTCTTGCATTTGTAGCATAGATATAAAATAGCTTTGCTACCGTCAAAGTTTCAATTACACCAAACTTACAGAACGTCTTATTGAATATTGTGTAAGAAACATCCGTTTGAAAATGGTCACACGCACACCCATCCATCTGTTCAAGAATAAAGTTTTGAGCAGCTTCTGTCACAAAATATCACCTCCAGCATGCACTACGGCAGTTCATCCGTTTAACACAAGTGCTATACTGTTACACAACAATGCAACGCTATGTGCCAGACATGTGCCATGGCCAAAAAATACGATCCAAGATCCACAAGATCCCACGACAAACTGCCTTTCCAGGATCCAGGATCCACAGGATCCCTCGACACAATGATTTTCCATGACCCAATATCCACAGGATCCCACGACAAAATGATCCTGCAGGATCCAACAACAACACAAAATCCATGGTCCAGCTTTGGCGACTGCCTCTGCTGCTTGCAGACATGTGCCATGAGTCAGAGCCCTTCATGGAGTGGAATCCCGTACAGGAATGGGTGGGAATTGTGCATTTTCGGGGGGAAATTCACGGGTTACGGGACAAACCAAATAATTTTGTCGTGAAAAACTCCCAAAATAAGAAAACCTTAATTAAAGCAATCTGCTGTGCAGCAAATGTCACATAAAACATTCTTAGCATAAAATAAGACAACAAACATGCCAAGGTTCCAGAAAACACCACACTGAGTAGGTTAGTGCCAATGTGAGCTGCGAACCAGATGCAGTATGCAGTACCTACCTGAATAATGTTACTTGACAATCTGTTGGTACGCATAACCAAAGTAACTAGCTTATTCTGGAACCTGGTTTCAACCAATTTGTGTTTCAAAGCAGTTGTGTTGCACAATTTATCAGGCGCCTCGGGCGCGATGCGCGGGGTTCTCGTTATATTCATAAACAACGCACGATAATTCAGAGCGATTTAGCTCCACTTTGAATGTGTTTACTACAGTCTAGGTGTCACTTGTCTGTTTATATATTTGCCGGATGTCACTTTGTCACGCGAGCTGTGACCGAAAAGTTAAACGAGGTGGGAGTATATCTGATTGTGTTTTGACTCAGTTTCGGCGGCCAAAGGATCACGAAAAGGCTCCGCTGTCGCGATGGGCTGATACTATTGTTTGATCAGGCACGGTTATGTTAGGTTTGCTGAAATAGGGAAGACAAATCTCACCAGGGGTTTCGACAGTATCCTAGCATTTGCAAAATTTGGTTGAATTTTCCACTCTTTATGCTGATTTTTTGGCCAGAATTGTCCACTCCGCACCCCAGCTGCAGACTTCAGAGAAATCCTAGGAGCCTGGGTTTCGAGGAGCCTGAAGAGAGGCAGCAGGGGTGGAAGAGAGGCAGCAGGGGTGGAAGAGAGGCAGCAGGGGTGGATTGCAAACTTAACGGTGCTCGTTAACGCATGTTAGATAACCTTTGGCATCGCCGTAATAGTAAGAGATGGAAAACTGCTTGCCATTAGATAACCTTTGGCATCGCCGTAATAGTAAGAGATGGAAAACTGCTTGCCATTAGATAACCTTTGGCATCGCCGTAATAGTAAGAGATGGAAAACTGCTTGCCATTAGATAACCTTTGGCATCGCCGTAATAGTAAGAGATGGAAAACTGCTTGCCATTAGATAACCTTTGGCATCGCCGTAATAGTAAGAGATGGAAAACTGCTTGCCATTAGATAACCTTTGGCATCGCCGTAATAGTAAGAGATGGAAAACTGCTTGCCATTAGATAACCTTTGGCATCGCCGTAATAGTAAGAGATGGAAAACTGCTTGCCATTAGATAACCTTTGGCATCGCCGTAATAGTAAGAGATGGAAAACTGCTTGCCATTAGATAACCTTTGGCATCGCCGTAATAGTAAGAGATGGAAAACTGCTTGCCATTAGATAACCTTTGGCATCGCCGTAATAGTAAGAGATGGAAAACTGCTTGCCATTAGATAACCTTTGGCATCGCCGTAATAGTAAGAGATGGAAAACTGCTTGCCATTAGATAACCTTTGGCATCGCCGTAATAGTAAGAGATGGAAAACTGCTTGCCATCGCTACGGTTCATTTTCTTGTCTCAGATGACTATGCTGTTACTTTGGCAAATATCAAGCGAAGCTAACTAGTAAGCTTCAGTTTACAGCGATTTATTCATTTGATTCATTTGATTCACTTCACCTTCTGTTTAATGTGTGTGTTTCCTTCCTCTTCTTTGAAAAAAAAAACAATCATGGTTGTTGATATGACGATTCTCTGACAACTTATACAATCTTAACATCAATGTTGTATTTTAAGTGCCAAGTGTGCTCAGTGGCAATGCTCAATAGCAGTGCCATCCGAGCTGAATACACCTTCCATAAGCCCCGGAAAGCCATGCGGGTACTGCAATGAGAGCCCTGTCGGAAAGCTGAACGTATTTAGGACCTATATTGATGTCCGTAAGGAAGCCATTGCTCTCCGAAGAACCGAACGACGTTTCGTAAATAACATCGTCCGTGCGGAGCACCCAGTTTGGGATTGATCTGATCCCATTGTGTCTGAGTCTGCCGAGTTCGGGGCAGCATCTGCGTCAGCTGATGTCGTGCGAATCTGACCCCGATCCGGTCTCTCAGTTTACCGAAATCGTCCGTCTGAGCCCTCGTTGGTCCTATGGGCCCGATGGGTCCGTTGGTCCTATGGGTCCGATGGGTCCTATGGGTCCTATGGGTCCGATGGGTCCTATGGGTCATATGGGTCTTATGGGCTCGATGGGTCCGTTGGTCCTATGGGTCTGATGGGTCCGATGGGTCATATGGGCCCGATGGGTCCGTTGGTCCTATGGGCCCGATGGGTCCGTTGGTCCTATGGGTCTGATGGGTCCGTTGGTCCTATGGGTCGAATGGGTCCGTTGGTCCTATGGGTCTGATGGGTCCGTTGGTCATATGGGTTCGTCTGAGCCCTCGTTGGTCCTATGGGTCCGATGGGTCCGGTTGGTCCGATGGGTCCGATTCGGGCGATATGCCAAGTCAGATCAGCGCCCGGACGCGGCAATGTCGCGGCCTGCTTCGAAAACATGTTTGTGAGCTTGTATTGGATTAGCGTTTGGTCGTCGCTTGATGCAGGGGCGATATTTCTCGGAAGCCTCAGGAGTTGGAGTCGTTGCGGAGGCGAGGCGATCCGAGGAAATCCGAGGCAATCCTTGGCGAGGCGAGAGACAGGGCTGGGGACGAGCTGAGATTGTGACGCGGTTGAACGGAGCTTCATCGCCCGGTTGCGACCCAGCCGGTTAATTAAGCGTGGCGGCGGCGAGCATTAGCTAATCAGTTCGGAATGCGACCAACTGCCGCCGGAAAGGCTGGCGATGTTCGGTCTCTTGAACAGTCATTCATCCAGGTCTGGTGCCTTTCGACAACGAGGTCATTCCACAATGCTGATTGATTAGTGTCCCATGGTACACGTCTATGGCTGTCCTGGATGAAGGTTGTTCACACGCATAGTTATGTATGCTTAAGGTCAGTTGAATTATTTGTTAGTCCTATCACATAACCGATAATGTTCATCTGCACGAACCAAGTCATAGTAATCCGATTTACGCGTAAGATGAAAGCCACAAATCAGGTTGATCATTAAGAAGGAATGCTTGAAGGAAAGCAAGCTGAGCTGGAAAATATGCGGTTAGCTAAGCGATACTCTCAGGTATGTTCACGAATTATATTAGTGTGTTATAAGACAGTGGCGGGTCCAGGGGGGGGGGGGGGGGCGTAGGGGCTGAAGCCCCCTGCCTTAGAAAACGGCGCCGAAGTCGCCGTAGCGTTCGCGGGAGGCCGCCAGGGCGCCCTTGTGTCTACCGACAGCGTCGTAGCACTCTTGAAAGGCACTCTGGCACCCTCAGAAGACAGCTTGCCGCCCTCACAACCCAATATGCCGCCCTCAGAAGGTACATCGCCGCCCTCGGAAGGCATTATGCCGCCCTCGGAAGGCATCATGCCGCCCTGGGAAAGCATCATGCCGCCTTCGGAAAACATCGTATCGCCCTTGGAAAACATCGTGTCGCCCTCATAAGACATTTTGCCGCCCTCGGAGTGCATTATGCCGCCCTCGGAGTGCATTATGCCTCCCTCGGAAGATGCCTTGTCGCCCTCTGAAGGCATCTTGCCGCCCTCAGAGCACATTATGCCGCCCTCAGAGCGCAATATGCCGCCCTCGGAAGGCATCCTGCCGCCCTCAGAGCGCATTATGCCGCTCTTGGAAGGCATCTTGCCGCCCTCGGAAGGCATGTTGCCGCCCTCGGATCGCATTATGCCGCCCTCGGAAGGCATCAGGCCCTCCTCAGAGTCCAGAGAGCATTATGCCGCCCTCGGAAAGCATCATGCCGTCCTCGGAAAACATCTTGCCGCCCTCGGAAGACATTTTGCCGCCCTCGAAATGCATTATGTCGACCACGAACGATGTCTTGTGGCCCTCGGAAGGCATCCTAACGCCCTTAGAGCACATTATGCCGCCCTCAGAGTGCAATGTGTCGCCCTCGGAAGGCATCCTGCTGCCCTCAGAGCGCATTATGCTGCTCTTGGAAGGCATAATGCCGCCTTCGGAGACATATTGCCGCCCTCGGAAGGCATCTTGCCGCCCTCAGAGCGCATTATGCCGCCATCGGAAAGCATCATGTCACCCTGGCACCCCCAGAGACATCTTGCCGCCTGCACAACCCATTATAGCGCCCTCGGAAGGTACATCGCCGCTCTCGGAAGGCATTATGTCGCCCTCGGAAAGCATCATGCCACCCTTAGAGCGCATTATGCCGCCCTCGGAAAGCATCATGCCGCCCTCGGAAAACATCTTGCCGCTCTCGGAAGACATTTTGCCGCCCACGAAGTGCATTATGCCGCCCTCGTAAGATGTCTTGTGGCCCTCGGCAAGCATCCTGATGCCCTCAGAGCGCATTATGCTGCTCTTGGAAGGCATAATGCCGCCTTCGGAGACATATTACCGCCCTCGGAAGACATTTTGCCGCCCTCAGAGTGCATTATGCCGCCTTCGGAGTTCGGAAGACGTCTTGCCACCCTCGGAAGGCATCTACCCTCCTCGGAAGCTATCTACCTCGGAAGGTATCCCCGAATGGCACCTTGCCGGCCCGAAAGCGATGCAGTGTCCCAGCGCACTCAGAATGATGGCACCCTGACGCCTTCAGCTTCCCTCCGACGGCGACCGGGCACCCGTGACCTTCGAAACCAATAACACGTTTTTGCCCCCCCCCCTTCCCCGCTCCCGATAGCGCCCTGGATGGCGCCTACGAAGAGGCCTGGACCCCTATGAAATAACCGTGCCACTGTTTTAAATATGCCTGGCGAGGCCTTGAAGGTGCTGACGGATCAGTACCTTTCACACTCGGGGCGCCTAAAAATAGGTTGGATGAATGTCCAATGTCCATTATGTCCACAGCTACACAGACACGTTTTCAGCGTCGGCCACCGATTTTTACGCGATTTGGACCAAAGCACTAACGTCAAAACGAACCTCCGGCTTGAAAAAAATCAGATCCATTTTGACCTTACTGGTCTCTTTCACGATCAAATTTAAGGTCAAACGTCGGGGAACCTCCTCCCCACTCCCGATAGTAGCTGTAGCGCCCAAAGTTACCGTCCGATCGCAACAAATTGGTCTCAAACGATTCCTTCTGCCCAGTTCCAAGATGACAAGAATGTTCAGAGTTGTGCCCCGTGACCTTCAAGGTCAAGCCTCGTAACCTTTAATGTCAAATTCAGGGTCAAAGGACAGGGTTTTTCTCCACGTCCTTTCCATTTCCAGAATGACGAGCATTCTTAGAGTTGTGCCCCGTGGCCTTCAAGTTAGCACCCAAAGTTGGGCGCTACAGCGTTCCGCGTCCTTTGACCTTGAAGGTCACGGGGAACAAATTTACTCTAAGAATGCTTGTCATCCTGGAAATGAGCACGGGGCATCTTGTGAGACCATTTGTGTTGCAATCGGACACAAACTTTGGGCGCTACAGCGTCCCCCGTCCTTTGACATTGAATTTGACCTTGAAGGAGTATGGTCAAAATGGACCTGATTCTGGGAAACAGGAGGTTCGATTTGATCTTGAGATCAAATGTCGTAAAAATCCGTGACCGACGCTGAAAACGTTTTATTGGATTTGGCGGATTGGCGCGACCCAATAAGAACGACTCAACTGTCGTAACACAAGATTTTGTTCCTTGTTTATCCACGTATGCAATTTAGTTTCCCGATGTTGCGACAATATATTTTTTTTTTTGCTTCTCCGGGCTACATGTAGTTAGCCCGGAGAATGCAAAATCATGTGAATCTTGTGAATCATGTGAACCTACGTATACGTAGATCCGCAGTCGGACCTTCGATCATGCCACCAGACTTTCAAAAGGGTCCCGCGCCCCGCTGGGGTATTCAGCCGAACGGGGGGGGGGGGGGCATATACTGCCACCTCTTTATTTTCCGAACCAATAACCGCAGCGAGATGCGCAAGGGAGAAATCGAAATCTCGCAATGGGACGCACGTAAAACGTACGTGAAATGCTCAAAATAAGGTCACATGTCAGGTCACGGTCAGGTGAAATGTCCAAATTGAGGTATTTGGGTTGATTTGCTATACTTTCCAGTTAAAGCCTTACATTGCAACTATTATGGCACAAAGTGCTCTTAGAGGCATAATACACCTTCCGCATGAGGGAAATTGAGATTGTAAGCAAAGGTCAAGCCGTCAAGGGCAGGTCAGAAAATATAACTATTGGCAAAACGTCTACGAAAGTCATGCGACACATGTTTTATGGGTTATTGTACACGTATAATTTGATAGTAGTAGCCAATTTTACACCCTGACCCTTAGGAGAAGTTCAGATCAAGGTCAGGTTGCATAAGGTCAAAATTTGAAATTGATTAATATAAATACAAAGTCATGTTTCTAGACCATTTTGTCTACTAAATACTGTGTTGGCATTATTTGCATGTATCTGGTAATTAAAAGCCATAACATGCAATTTCAACTAATTACGTCATGAGTTAATCATACTTGGGAGCCATAAGGCAGTCAAAAATAAAGATTTTACTTTGAAATTTGGTGTGGGTATAGTTTATCCAATAAATATTCCGTTTTTGTATATCTTTGAAAAAATGTATTTTGTTGGATTTTATTTTTTTTGCAGGGGGGTGGGGCGGGGTAAAGAACTAACAAAAATGCAAATCCGAGATAGCCATTTAGAAGAAAATATAATTTTCTTTCCTTTGACGTTGTTTTCTTCAATTTGCTTTACAACTAGATTTTCTACGGTTTTTCAAACATTTATCGTTTTTACACCAAAAATGGCATGACCTCACGTCACTAAAACGTCATTATCTCTCAAACTACTTCACTAATTTGAATGACATCAGTTGGGCAAACTACGGGGAGGCGACCTAAAAATTAATCGATCAAAAATTAGGTCGTGGCGTCATCAAAATGGGCGGAGCATGCCCTTATAAGGAGATCCGATCTAAAAATTGATTCTATTCCTAACATTCACACCTTCAAACACCATATCATCCCTCAAAAAATGTCCATCACACCTGGATATTTTTCGGTTATACTGCACGAATCGCGCTATCATATTTTCTTGTACTTGTATGATCAGATCCCTACTTGGCAGATATGGCCATGAAAGTAAGGTCGGCGATCTCAATTTGGGCACTCGCCTCAGCGATCTAAATTTGCATTCGCCACCTGACTTCACGATCTAAAATTGGATTAGCCGGCTGACGACCGATGTAAACAAAATATTTCACGCTGTGGTCGTTGCGTCGCGGAATCAATATTTAGATCGTCATTTACAGTGGAATAAGGGCCGAATCTGGTCACATTTATTATTCCGATATATTGATGGACAATATGTTCTCCAACACTTTTTAACCTCCGAGTATGCGTATGTTGCTCTGAATTGGCCTAATGACATAGGCCTCACAGTTTGATACTGCATGTATGCCCAAATATGGGCATAACAAAATCTAAAAATTTATTGATCTATTTTTGATCGTCTCTCTGTAGTTTGCCCAACTGACATGTTGAGAGAAGACGTAACATGGATGCAACATAAGGTACGGAACGTTTCACGTCAATATCTATCATAGTTTTCAAGATATTGAGAAAATCCGGGTGGGGCAGATTCTGCCCCCCCCCCCGAGGCGCGGGTTAAGGAAGAGGCATATGTGCCCCGTTGAATTGACATATTGGATTGGCGCCCCTCTGGACCATGCCGCCCTGTCACCGAGGAAATATGCCGCCCTCGGGCCTGAAGCCCTCTGCCTTAGCAAATCCTGGATCCGCCACTGTTATAAGATATGTTGTCTCATAGATAACAGGAGTCTCCTGCTATCTATGGTTGTCATAATATTACATTTGTAGCGATAGACTGAACATTTGAAACAAATTTCGTCGCGTTAATTTTTAATTTTAACTCGACTGTGGAGGAACATTAGCTCTGATACCATCGTTGAACTTGTCTAATTCTGGGAACAGTTGCCCAGAGTTACCCAACATATCATAGGTTTATTTAATTAAGCATTTACAAGAGGACAATATCGGTACCATATAATGCAACCCTCCCTATACATTAACATAGCGAAGTCTGGCTGTATGGTGCTAAGTTGATGTTAATTTGTGGTGTTGTTGTTGTAATTAATTCTTAGATGACCTCGCGATGAAACCTAATGCAAAGTTTCTTTAATGTAGGTATGTGTAAATGAAATCGTATCAAAATGATCTTATATTTTACTTATCGACTTTGAATGTAGTAGGGCAGCAGCAGCAGTGTCGCAGCATAACCAGCCGGCCAGCATAACCAGCATAAGCAGCCGTAACGTCGTGCTGGCAGCATAACCAGCCGTAACGTCGTGCTGGCAGCATAACCAGCCGGCCAGCATAACCAGCATAAGTAGCCGGCGTGCTGGCAGCATAACCAGCCGGCGTGCTGGCAGCATAACCAGCCGGCGTGCTGGCAGCATAACCAGCCGGCGTGCTGGCAGCATAACCAGCCGGCGTGCTGGCAGCAGCCGTAACGTCGTGCTGGCAGCAGCCGTAACGGCGTGCTGGCAGCAGCCGTAACGGCGTGCTGGCAGCAGCCGTAACGGCGTGCTGGCAGCAGCCGTAACGTCGTACTGGCCACTTTATCCAACTGGCATCGCTGTCAGAACTGGCATCGCTGTCTGCCACCTTCAATGGAGACAATCTGTGGCGCACCACGACGGCGCCAACGGCGGTGGCCGCCCCCGCCCCCGCCCCGCCACCACCTCCGCTCGCGTCCAACCTGACCTGACTCCGTCCTGCCGTCTTATGTGGGAGGAGTGCAGGAATGTGCCTGTTAAGCCCAGGCTACACCATGCGTGATCGTTCCGGAAAGTTCGCACGGTTTTTGCAAGTTTGCGTCTTTTGCGTACCGTTTTTGACACCGTCCGGGATTTTCGTAGTATAGTGTTGAAATGGTAATGAGACTGATCCTTTTGATGAATACGCATCAGTGCTTGAGTACTCAGGCTTAAAAATAGTCAGGGATTTCACGTGGGTCAACACTCAATAGTTTAGGCTCCAGAGGTTACGATGTCATTTTCTTTAACACAAAATCGTGAATAACTTTTTATCGGTTGAGCATAGAACAATAATTTTGACACCATCGTGTTTGTCTCGTCAATGCGCTTCGCAAAATATTAATGGTGTCCTGGTTAGGTCAACTTCAAAATTTAACCTCAGGTCAATGTCATTTGGTGACCCAGGTATGTCATGTTGCATTTGGGGCGATGCATATGGACGAGACAAACACATTGGTGCCATTCGTACGTCTCTATCTATATTTTATCAAGAGTTATTGACAATACAGATTACCGGCGATGCGCCACCAACTGTCTCAGACTACGCAATCTTGCAAAAACCGGAAAAAGTTCAAAACTCTGAACTTTTTTGCGTACTTGCGTACTTGCGTTATTGCGTCTTTTGCAGAATTGCGTACTTCCGTGCTGCGTCTTTTGCAAGTTTGCGTGATTGCGGACTTTGCGTACTGTTCCAGTGTAGCTCAGTCAATGCATTTTCTATCAGCTGAACATTTTTAGACTATGCAAAAGACGCAAACTTGCAAAAACCGTGCGTACTTTGCGTACTATCACGCATAGTGTAGCCTGGGCTTTACACGGGGAGACACGGACAGCCTAGGTCAGCGTCTGCCCGTTACAAGGGGAGACACTGCAGGCGGAGGTAAGCTTCTGCCCGTTCCAAGGGGAGACACTGCTGGCGGAGGTAAGCTTCTGCCCGTTCCAAGGGGAGACACTGCTGGCGGAGGTAAGCTTCTGCCCGTTCCAAGGGGAGACACTGCTGGCGGAGGTAAGCTTCTGCCCGTTCCAAGGGGAGACACTGCTGGCGGAGGTAAGCTTCTGCCCGTTCCAAGGGGAGACACTGCTGGCGGAGGTAAGCTTCTGCCCGTTCCAAGGGGAGACACTGCTGGCGGAGGTAAGCGTCGCGAACGTGGCCCAGAGAGAAGAGACTCTTGATAAGCGCTGAAGGCAGAGACACTATCTGAAACGCAGACAAGATTGAGAGCGGAGAGGCAGAGTAGAGGATGAAACAAGTGGTCAAGCAGACGACGATGTTGGAACCAGGGCTGCGGAGTTGGAGTCGAAGTTGGAGTCGGAGTCGGTCGGAGTCGGCAGTTTTGGCCGGGGTCGGATTCGGATTCGCTCAAATCTTACCGACTCAGACTCCGGCCCGGAGTCGGAGTCGACTTTTTGGCAATTGGCGATTACTTTGGTCGGTAGAAAAGTTGTCGGCCTAGGGGCATTAACTTTACACCCCTTCAAAAGAACATGAGTGGAAAATGAAGCCTATAGTTTACTCATCTAGCGGTAGATTTCCGCCTGATGAAGATAGGCCAATACTTTTAACGTCATTTGGCGATGATTGTGTTTTGGACGAACCGACTCTTATGGTTACACGACGCCCATTTCAACGTCATCGTGCTCGTTTCGTCAAGAAGATTCGAATCATACTATAGTAACCAGGTTACCTAAGTCAAATGCAAAATGTGACCTCAGGTCAAGGTAATTTAAGGTCAGGTGGTGAACCAGGTATGTCGTGCTGCGCAATGTCTGACGCGTCTCGACGAGACATACAATTACACAGTGGCATGCCGGTCTCACGTTCTTATCTTCATATTATGCTATCAAGAGTTATTGGCAAATAAGTGCTGGTCACCTCAAATGACCTCACTCAATCTTGTAGGGGTCACTGGGCAATACTTGTACTTGGGTCATCAATAATTAGTTATAATAGCATAATATTCAAATAATTGTTCTGATCTAATGCGTATCCTCTGATACGAACACATTTGTATATTTTCTCGTTGACTTACAATGGGAAGGTCACGAAACTAACCTGACATTAGGTCACCGATAGAAGAAGAAAAAATCCGAGATAGATAGTAGGTATCATAGGTATCTGTGTCATACTTACATCCTGTGAGTTTTGAACTCAGCTCTCAGCCAAACACTGTGTCCAGTGACACGACCACAAAGGATCGAGCTCGCTTGTGCATTTAAGTATGTTTAAAACAAACTTACCTAACTTTGTAAAAGTTGCTTATATTTCCTTAAAATAAAAAAAGATGCCCATTGTCTGTCGATTGCAGTCGTTTAGGGGCATGGCACGATTGCATCCGCCCTTGAGCACCCTCAATTATTTTTGGACATCCACCCCTGACTGGTAGACTTGGTTGCCGAAGGTGAGGCGGCGGAGAGCGGCGCACTGACTGGCCAGCTGTAAGACAACAGCGCAGTATCTGGGAGCAGCAGCGGCTCCAGCGGAGACGAGCTGAAACGAGCTGGGGCTGAAGCCCAGCTGCTGCGAACTGGGCCGGCGGCGGCTGGCTGCGCTCGCCGCTCAGTGCCCGTTTCGCGGGTTCCGCCGCCTGCAGGCGAGCGCGACTGGGCTGGACGCGCGGCCGGCACGGAACGCCCGTGCTCGGGCGGCGTATAATTGTTCTCCATCCTGTTAAGAATAAAGACAAACGGAGAAAATAGATGGCATTGCAAATATCGCTTTCTAGCATGCGGTGTGAGAACGGATATAGGCCGGAGTCGGAGTTGGAGTCGGAGTCGGAGTCGATTTTTTCAGGCCGGAGTCGGAGTCGGAGTTGCTAAAATTCTGTCGACTCCGCAGCCCCGGCTGGAACGGCATCCATGGTGCTTTTTACCTATTTATGTCTAGGTCTAGTATGGAAGGATGGCTTTTGGTTGGAGTTTCATTCAGTGTTGCATCGGGTAAAGGATCGAGTGGATCGATATAGATGCGACGTGGGATTCGGTCTCGCTTTTAGCCAGATTTCCGTTAGTTTCGGAGTATAAGGTCGACCGTGACGTCATTAAAGAGGGAGCGTTCCTTTGACGTACCCAAATATTTGCAGGTGTGCCGCTGAGCAAACTCACGTTGTTTGGAATACCCAGAATGTTTATTATTACCGACATACACGCAAACTTGTTGGACATAGGATCAAAGTTGCTGCGAAACACGCGGCTTGTCTTGCCATTATCCAACCTGTCAACTAGGGGTTTCAATGAAAATGGATTGATATTTTCCGAGGTAGTCTGCATGGCAGATAATCGAGAAAGATCACTGTCCGATGGAAAATACTGAATTGTGATTAGTCTGAATGCCGTAAGCCAGCGCGGGAACCATCCTTGAGCGAGAAGACGATCGTTATACTGAGTCATTTGAAAAAGTGAGCGAACACCAATTAAAATCTCAATATTTTTTTTTTTGTAGATGTGCGGAAAACAATATAGGTACATTAATTTGAATTCACGTTCTTTCAAAAGTATAAACATTAATTAATTAAATATTAATTCATAAGTATAAAAAGCTGACTCAATGCAATTTACATTTTCCCTAAATGTTGCAATGCATAACATTCTTCAAGGAAGTGGCTGGAGAAATATTAATTGTCCTGGAAATAATGATAATGTACGGTGTCTCTTGCTTACGTAAAGATAATATTGAGAAACATTATTAATTGCCAACTTAACTCATTCAATTTAATCATGTTCTTATACTAGATCGTTTAATTTATCAAACACTAATCGGTCTTTCGAAATAACTAAAAGTTCGTTATTTGATATTAGCCGTTTTCACGAAGGATTATTGTGCGAAACTTTTTAAAACGTTTAAAAATGTTTTGAAAGTTTCGACGATCCATTCCTTAACTTCACAACTTTTACATGCGATTTTTGGCTAGAAATGTCCCTCATAATTGTGTAATATTTTGCCGCATATGTGGGCACCGGTCCGTTACTCCGTTACTACCGAAATTACTTTTGAGTAACGAAGTAACGGACTCGTTACATTTTGTTTACAGTAACGGACCGAGTAACGGAAGTTACTTGTGTGGTCCGTTACTTCGTTATTTTGTTGTCCGTTACTCCGTTACTCCGTTACCTTTTTTCTATACTTGTTTCTCTTCACGCCCGGGTGTATTCGCACCAGCACAATCAATGCCTTACACACGTAAACAAAATCGAATGTCATATGGCGTAAAGGGCTGCCAAATGTCGTACCTGTTGGGCTGTTGCTTAAAGGGAATGTTTCACCTTTGTATTGGGTTTGAACTAAGATAGCCATTATCTTTGGCCGTTATTTAAATGTCGAAAATACTAAGGTCATTTCCCCAAAACTTAGCTGTTTTTAAGCAATTTAATTTATTATTTAAAAAATGAGGTCTAGGCTAGTCCCGCCACTGATTGGCTGACAGCAACTTTATCAGCCAATCCCACCTTGTCAGCCAATCAGCGGCGGTCTATAGCTCAATAATGACGTCATCATCCCAAATAAAATAAAAAACTTAATTTGTATAAAATTAAGTGACTTTTCGAGAGAGAAAAAATATCATCATCGTTTTCAGCAGCACTTACTTCATATTTTCGACTACAACCAGCGTACATTTGACAACTTTCAGAAAGGTGAAACATTCCCTTTAATGCGGCGCAATGCGCAATGCCTGCGATAAGGGTAGCTGTCTCCCGATCCCGATGCCGCGAAACGTTGACAATGTTCGTCAGCTGATATAGGCCGGTGGCAAGCTGGCGGCACTAGTTTATGATAAAGGCGAGCTTCGAGTAACTAGTCGAGCTTCGAGCCTCTAGTAACTTCGAGTAACAAGCGAGCCTCTGAGAATTACACGCACTGGAGGGGGGGGGGGGGGCGGATTCCACCCCCCCCCCAATATCTCGCCCCCATAAGAGCTACAATAACGATATTTGTAGGGTAGGAAGGTTCCATAGGGAACTCTGTTTTGCGAAATTTGAATGACCCTAGGTCAAAATCTTCGAGGTCAAATGGGGTCAAATATGCAATATTTTGTCTTAAGCACTTTGCTCCAGAAACCCCAAAATATCTCGAGAACTATGATAGCTAGGAACAAACGAAAAAAGCAATCGAAAGTTCTTGAAATATGCAACCGCAATGGTGTCCTTAAATTTCAGCTCAGGTCAATAGTTTAGGCTCCAGATCAAAGTGATCAAAGGTCAAAAAGACTATTTATGGCAAAACAGTTTTTCGCAAATAACTTTTTACCTAATAAAGAGAAGGCAATAAGTTTGACGCCATCGTGTTTTTCTTCCCAAGGCACTTCGAAATATATTCATGTTGACCAGTTTAGGTCAACTTAAAAAAATTGACTTCAGGTCAAGGTAAAAATGTGACCCAAGATGGTCATGCTGCATATTGGGAGACGTGTCTCGACGAGACAAACACATTGGTACCGGTTTCACTTCTCTATCTTAATTCTGTCGGAATTGATATCACTTCGTGTTTACAAAAGTAACTGAGCAACGGAGTAACTGTAACTTCCGTTATATTTTGTGACGATGTAACGGAGTAACGAGTAACGAGTTACTTTTTTGGAGTAACGGAGTAACGAGTAACGAGTTGTAACGAGTAACGAAGTTACATTTTGGAGTAACGGTGCCCACCTATGTATGTTGGTAGGAATATAATATGTTGACAAAATTGCGGTTTGGTGGTAATTAGCAAGATATGTATTGATAGGTCAGTTGTGATGCCGTTTTCAGCCGTTTTTTGTTTTGATCTCGCCCAATAATCTACACCGACTGAAACTTTTAAAAACTTCAGAATGATTCAGAAAGATTGTGTGGCGTGTGACGCTATTGGACGCTATAGACTCGCCCAATCCGGCCCAATCCGTCGGCCGGACTGTGCGGCTTGGCTTTGTCCATGTGCGTGCGGCACGCGGGTCGGAAGCGGCGACGAATCGATGCTGGCACATCACTGCGCATGCGCAGACCGACCTGTGATGTTAGGTCAGAGGTAGTAACTGGTACGACGGTATGCTAAACTGAACGAATGGACTCTAGACGCATATTTTCTTTAAAAACGGCCAATTTTGTATCATAAACTTGTTATGAGCTCAATACATGTTTCCATATCGATATAGTAGAGTATTGAATATCGATAATAGCCGTTTTCACCAAGGATTATTGCGCTGAAAAGTTTGTGAAAGGTTCTGAATGTTTTGCAAAAGACACAACTTTTTCATGCGATTTTTAGCTGGAAATGTCCCTCATAATTTTGTAATATGTTGGTAAGAATAACATATGATGACAAAATTGCGGTTTGGTGGTAATAAGCAAGATAAGATTGATAGAATCTTCCTGAAACTTTTTAGGAAGATTCTATCAATACTTATCTTGCTTATATGTTAAAGTATGGCCCAGGCTCTTTTTGGAAACCTTGCATTTTCGTACTCTTGCCCGACAGGGTGGGTAAGACTAAGACTTAGTACACACTCACTGCGGGAAGAGTTGCATTCCTCGACACATCGAACTTTGCGTATATAATAGGAAAACATAGGTGCCGTGTGTTTCAGCTACAGAACCGTTACAGCGAACTGTAAATCTGAACTATCACTCTTACACGCTTATGCCCCCAGGCAATGACCCAGGGGCAGTAAATATGTCGTTGCAGTTTAATAATTCGATCTAAAAATGATAATTAATCAATCAACGATCACATGTGTGCCCTTTATTACGTTTACAGTTCGGATACTGAAAGTCTGCTTCATATTTGAAGTGTCAAAAGGTTATTGAGTAATAATACCTAGTAAACACATAGGTTTCTGTGCGACCTCTTGCCCTCCAGAGCGGTGTGTACTCTTGGCCGACGGGTACTTCGCGCACAAAACAAGTTCATAGATGGAGCACTAAACCGAGCGATATAATTATACTACCACATAATATGTAAAATGTTCTGCTCTTTTCAAATAACCAACGTATATAATAAATATACAACCTGCGTATATAAATCAAACGGTGCTTGCTAAGAAATGATATAATTTTTATGTTACCTCCAACTTTACATCAGCATCACGCAAAATAAATTAACGTGTCTCAGAACGACAAATGAAGCCACAGCGCGCCTAAACTTTGAATGTTTTATAAAGGCAATGCACATGCTTATCGCACTAAATGGTGTCGCTTCGACGTTGCTAAGCAGGTCAAACAGCTGGTGCGTACTCTTACCCGCTGCGTACTCCTACTCGCCCTACCCTAAACCGACTCTCAGGCAGTCATTTGTGACCTTTACCCACTTGTAAAAAATACCGCCTCCGCCGGCATCACTTTATGTATGGTATGAATGCGGTACACAAATACAGTGTCCCTGTTTTGGCTCTAAGTGGTCTTCAAACTAAGATGTCATGATTGCGAGTTTTCATCGGTGACGGGTGATCTTCGTAGCGTTATTGATTAAGAACGGTGTTTGACGAAGTAGTATAAATAGTCTTTGAAAGATACTAAATCAGTGCTAACGATGAAATACAATTAAAAATATTATTTGAATAGTGACCTTATCCTCGTATCCAAGACAAATCAAAGAAACATATATATGACTCTTTATGTATTGATATTTCGGCCACAAAATCTTCATGATCTACAATGTCTACATGATTACAAAAGCTTTTGTAATCATGTAGACATTGTAGATCATGTATATTTTTTAAAGGCCTGTGGCCGAAATATCAATACATAAAAAGTCATATATAGGTTTCTTTGATTTTTCTTGGATGCGAGGATACTAATCACTATTCAAATGATTTGAAACAAAAACAAGAATCATGTTCCTCGCAGCAGCTCTACATCATTTATGAAATACAATTAGCTTTTATATAATCTTTGTCAAAGGAATGGAACCCATTGAATCGGAAAAAATGTCGAGCGTTAAGCCGTATTCGAATGGGACCGTCATGCCAATTTCGTCTTCGTCGCTTCCAGTGATTCAGGCTGACCGAGTTCTAGGCTCTAGATATTCAGCGAGACAGGGTTATAGGCTTGCTAGGTGGTTATTATTATATATTATATTTCTCCCAGGCGTACTTCGACCCATTTCCCCCCAAAAAAACTTGGGTTTTGAGATATTGTGCTCACTTTTACCCTGAGGCAACTTATATGAAATTGTCCAATATTTCAGGACAGCTCTCTGCATTGGCGCATTCTGACACGGGGCTCAGACACTCAAAGGCAATTATTTTTCAAGTCAAACTGAAGTTCTTTCATTAAACACTCAATAACTTACACCTCTGTCTCCTCCCTTTCATGAGTTTCTCCTCCGCACGTTAATTAGCCAACAGCTGTCTATAGAAGTCCGACGGATTTCCACAGGCCCCCCCCCCTCCCCCGTTTTACAAAAGTCTGACGAGTTGGCGGGTTGACTTAAACCACCTCTCATGGTGGTTCTCCTAATGCGTGATGGGTTTCAGCAATCTCGCGGCTCAGCAGATGTGTGACGGTCGTGTGTCAAACATGTCGTTGTGTCATCTTAATGTCATCGTAACAACGTTCTGCAGTATATCAGAGGACTAACGGGAGTTCCGTTCCGTGCTGTCCTCAGTCTATTGACAGCTGGAGTTACGATGTGTTCCGACTGGCCGAGGCGAGCGGCGGCGCACCTCTGCGCCACTTGGGCTACGAGCTAATCAACCGATACGGCCTCTTCCACAAGTTCAAGGTGAGGTTGAAGGAGCCGGCTGGCGCTCTGGAGGGCGGACAGGGCCACTCAGGGTGTCTGTTGACAGTCGCCGTACATTGCCGTGATCAATCCATCAACCGAGTCTAAAGTGCCGTCGCCCAGACTGTATGGTCGTTCAGGCTGAGTAGATTGAACGTATGCTGGTTGTTGGGGCCATTGCTCACATTTCAGGAGTTGTTCAGTTCAAGATAAAAGTAGGCGCACGTGCGTGATGTTCTTTGATACATAGATTGCGTTCCTTGCTCACATTTCTTATGCACGACTTTCATTATGCGACTCACCTAAAGCCTGGAGTCGCTGCGCATAGCTGTCGTTGGCAACCGAGACTTGCAGGGGGCTGTACACTGCACTGCACAGTGCATTTCAACGTGAGGCGTAAAACAGCCTGCCTAGCGGTGCTATTTCAAACGCCATCAAGTCGTTTATTGTTACCAGCTTACTGTTATTGTTAGTCACATGTCTTCAGTCAGTGCTTTTCGGCATGACAAGTGATACCAGTAAAGACAGAAGCGTGATCGCCTTTGTACGGAGAGGAACAATCTTCCCGGCCATCGCGTTCAGTGCACGCTCGCGCGCATTGGAATTTACTGTGAATATTCACTGACAAGTTAGACCAGCAGATCTCAGATCATGATTAATTCGTGTCTTTTTTGTTGTGTTTTGCGTGTTCATGCCATCATTTATTTTTTGATCATTATTTATTTGTCTTTGGAGCTCAACAAAACCAAGCGCCATAGTCTATTCTCTCCTCTCAGTGGCAGCTTTGGCATAATTAAAGCTTCCGTCGTCACCCAGACGGGGACGGTTTCAATTTTCTTAGTTCAGTCTGAGATATCGCAACATGAACTGTTCAAATCTGTAACTTTTTAAGTTTGCATTGTCTGCTATGATTTCGTTCATTTGAATATCATCTGACACATAGTTTTAGCGGAAGAGGCAAATAACAACATAAAATATCCGGCCGACGCAATAACTTTAGATCTTCTTGACTGAAGTTATTTTGGAGGAAGTGCTCTTAATACTAATATAAATTGATCTGAGGTCACTGTTATAAAACAAAATCGAACCATGGTTGCAAATAAAAAATCGAGCAACGAAAAGCAGCCGGCTGCATTTTTCTTTTCTTTTTAAACGAGAAGTGACTGCAAATACGAGCGCTGTTCGGACGCACGCTAGCGGCCGCTAGTAGCGCTAGTAGCCTTTCGTTCTCTATGGCAACCAGGCGTTAGCCAATGCAAAGCCAGAGAGGGACTACGTCACGATAGGAACCGTGGAGCCTGCGGAGAGGCTATTTCTGCTAGTGGAAAATCGCAGAAGCGGCGAAAGCGGTAGCGGATGTGTTTCAATAGTGGAGCATGAGACAAATCAAACTGGAATTAAAACAAATACAGATGTGATATCCCTGAATCAGAGTCTGGAAGTGCTTCTGTGAGAGCTGTGAGTTCTGTGTGTTTCCTGCTGCGTCTGTTTCCGTGACGTAATTATGACGTCAGCTAGCGAAAAGCGTTAGTAGCGTGTGCCGAACAGCGCTATGTATTTTTTCTTCTTCACTCGGCTGAAAAATCTGACGGCAAAAAATGAGCCAGTCAGGTATGACGTCATACCTACCAGCTTTGTCATTTATTCAAAAGAGCTGCTACAATTTCGATTTTTAGCATAGAGTTTTATGTCAAAATAATGTTTAATAAAACTAACATGTAATACAACTACGGGTACTTCTCTGTTTCACCCCTGGAATAGCACTACTTGTGGTATGGAATATATTCGGAGAAAATCCTCGCGGAGGTACTCAAGCCGCGACGCTCATTGGCTAGTGGACACCAATACTTTTGCGTCTGCAGCATTCCGAGCAAGGCAATAGAAATACCACATAGTGCCAACCCGTCCGCTCCGCTGGGCGATTACAGGTCAAGTGGTGACTGGTGGTGCAAGCCAGTGATAGGCAATTAGGGATTGATAACCCGTACTACCCGTGGCACACCTGTCGTATCTATAATAAGTGTTTGTACCCGTCATACACCCGAGGTATCCGTCAAAAACCTACGGTGCCCGACATACTCCCGTGATACCCGTTGGGCCCCTGTGGAACACGTGATAAACCCGTATAGCCGGTACTCACCCAGCATACCCGTGGTACACCCATGGCCCTCGTTATACACACGTTAAACCCGTGAGAACTACACCCCGGCTTAGCGTATATTTATATTTTTCAGAATTTCTGGAACGGCGGATCCCTATAAAATAAAGGGATCACTGTTGGCACGAACGTGATAGTCACCTACTCATACACCCTTACACTCGTCATCCATGGCGTTGTACTAATTAGCTGGTATCTCCTGGATGGTGGTACCCACACCAAAAGAAGAGCACGTGCACCCCCCCCCCCCCCACCATCTATGCTTAGCTATGTTGGTCAGTATATCTCATTATGTCCCAATTATCTGGAGGCTCCTGGATACAGGTACCCACATCAATACACGCGCACGTGTGCTCCCCCTCCCCACCCATGCATACTGCATAGCTATGTCGCGGTGTCGCCCCATGCAAAGAGGTTGACCAGTTCACCCGTTAGCCGATTTTTGTTTTCGAAAGGCAGCTCGGAAACGGACTAATGCCGATCCCCTGAAAGAAGCGACCTGTTGAAATGTGCATGTGCATAATGCATATTAACTGGGATAACTCGGACTTTTAAATTCGTTGCGGATAGACAAGACAGACAGACGCTTATCAAATAGTAATATAGACTAGTGCTAACCCGTCCGCTCCGCCGGGCGATTACAGGTCAAGTGGTGGTGCAAGCCATTGATAGGCAATTAGGGATTGATAACCCGTACTACCCGTGGCACCTCTCGTACCTATAATACGTGTGTGTACCCGTCATACACCCGGGGTACCCGTCAAAAACCTACGGTGCCCGACATACACCCGTGGTACCCGTTGTGCCCCTGTGGAACACATGATAACCCCGTTATAGCCAGCACTCACCCATTATACCCGTGGTACACCTATGGCACCCGTTATACACACGTTAAACCCGTGAAAACTCCACCCCGGCTTAGCGTATATGTTCAGTGATATATGCCGCACCGTATGTCGATGACCTTCGTTTCGCAGTGATTCCGTGGTTGCTTCTCATTGGTTGTGACACTGTAGTATCCGTGGTTGGATCTGATTGGCTTTCGACTGGAGTGAAGCGATGTAAACCCGTATCGGTAGACTGTTTTTTACGGTAAAATATTTATTAACTCCTTATATGTTAGTTACAGCACAAACTTTCGCCCAAAACTGCACAACCTATAACTGTCTAAAACTATGGTATCAAATGCGTCGGAAATGTACGAATTATATACCACTCGGTAGTATCCGTAAACTCGTTTGAAAACCTTAAAATCACGTGCATCACGTGCTTATATCAATGTGGTACTGCAATGTAGAATGACCGCTTTAATTAGATACATTCGTGGTGGACAGACAGACAGACAGCCAGACAGACGCTTATCAAATAGTAATATAGATTCCGAGGAGAAATTTGTAAACAATCACGTCGCCGGCTTTGTAGAGGAGGGATTGTGCTGTGCGATTTCATGGCTTTTCGCCACTACTGTCAATCTTGAGTGATTCCCTGTTACTTATTGTTGGTTGGTCAAGTTTAAAGTTCGATTTCGTTTAAATTAATTGTTAAACGAATACTTTCTTTCAATATCGGAGCAAGAAAGAATCGCCGGTGACACATGCGCGGAGACTGGAGACGTTCACCTACGGGCAACTTGCCATCAGTC
Organism: Chirona hameri; assembly: GCA_036785665.1. Taxonomy (NCBI): domain Eukaryota; kingdom Metazoa; phylum Arthropoda; class Thecostraca; order Balanomorpha; family Balanidae; genus Chirona; species Chirona hameri. The sequence goes on from JAXIVJ010009040.1 coordinate 51,448, forward strand.
CGAAGCCTGAGATTAAATTTATATAAGGCTGCACTGCAAAACACTTACTGAAGAAACAGCGGGACGACGCCGGCTAGCAAGCGTAGAGATGTGCGTGTAGTGTGTACTCTGTGCGTATGATCACTGCAATAACCATTTGTTTAACTTGAAGACGACAGCAGTTTGACAAAGGACAGCAGTTCGATAAACAAATCATATTGTTTGAAGGAAATATGTATCATTTTTTGCTATCTTGAAAATAAATATTATTTGACAACATCTACATTTGTATTGTATGATGCAAAATAGGTACGTTTTGACGACTAAAGCCTGTCGCGACCAGCCGTGGAAAGCAAGAAACCGTTCCTATTTGTAGCGTCAAGTTGCGCGATTGAAGAATGTTTCCAATATTGTATATTGGAAGCATCCGTCAACATTCATATTGGAAGAGAGGGAAGCTGAATTGCCTTACTGATTTGCTGTTTTATTCCTGTTTTTCCGTTTACCAATAAAGCTTTCACCATGAAAATTCTGCTTAATAAATGCTTTTTAGCTTTTGGTAGTTAAAGGGACATTGCCACCTCGCAGGCCAATATGGAGTTTTTGTTGTGTATCGGTCGATTAAGCGTGTCCGTTTTCACCTGCAAAATTTGGTTCCCGAAACTCCCCACATTAGATCAAAAAATACATCTGCACCACTCATGCTTGCCAAGCATTCGTAAAATTGAAGTCGCCACATCACTATTTATAATCACTTCTTTGCAGACTGTTATTTTCTTTTGAATGTTGCAAACTCAACATCACCATTCCGTCAGTGCACTTTAAAATTAAAAAGCGTATGCAGTTAATTATATTTTCGAAGACCTTAGCCTCTTTCATAATAAAACAGCATGAATTGCTATGGCTCGACTTTGGGACCGTGGGAGTTATATGACCTACACCTTATAACACAGATCGACTTTTCAAGGTCAAGTCTCGGCGAATTCGTAGGCTTCGGCTTTGGGCGGGCGCCAATACCACAGCCAAACTGGATGAGAGCGGCCATCATGAATCTAGTACTGAGCACAGCTGGGACCAACATTTTGGAGTCAGAAATAAATACAAAATGCTTTGCCGATACACTGCTTTAGGTGCTGCAGGAGCAAGTTTGAGCTTGAGCATACATGATTGCTGATCCCCACCATTCATTTAAGTTGCTTTTAAGAAATCCTCCGAGGTGGCAATATCCCTTTAAGCCGACCGCCTTCGGTCATCTCGGTGGTGTGATGGGTTGCGCGTTAGACTTTAGTCCCGCATGGACAATTTTTTGATGCCGTTTGTTTGTGCAATTACAAGTTAACGATATCTATCAACCATTTTCTACAGCAAGAAGTCGCTTGGCTATCTCCTAGTGTCGAGCGG